>CACRXP010001253.1:2547-51698 GCA_902702965.1 Spirometra erinaceieuropaei
CTCCCGAGAGAAATTAATTAACTTCCCGTAACACGCAGCCGTCTATAACCTTTTTCCAAGCAATATGAGAAGAAATAACTTTATTCAAACTGTGTTTTTTTGTGAGCGAAAATATGCAATTCTATACAGACAAACAGCTCCCGGCGACTATTCCGGCAAAAAAGGCATCTGTGGTCAGCGTTTTCGAGTGTAGCCAGTCAGAAGGCGTGGGTGGAAACAAAAGTGTAAAGTCAAATGTGCCGTACTACATCGCTGTTCGCGCCTAATTTTTGCATTGCAAAGCAGCTCTCCAGTGCCGAAGTTAAGAACCTTTCGGCCTCCTAAAAAGCAAATGATGAGTTTGATAATGCAGAAGTAGACCAAATGACGGTCTATTCGGTAGAAGAGTATAAATTTAATAACATAAATTGAAAGTTAAAAGAGCGCTTTTTTATCCAAATCCATTATCATATCTTTTCTGCAACCACAGTCAGCCCAATCGCCTTGGTACCAAGTAACTGGGAACTTCCCAGTTACCTGACAACTGAATCGCAGAATTGAGGCACACTTTCCGCGCAAGCTCACTTTGGAGACCTATGCTACAATCTGCAAATTTCATGCGATTTCCTATGCTAAAAGATTGGTTTACTAGACAAACCTCAGCAGGTTGCATCCTTAGGCCCAAGAGGCTGCAGCCGAAACCTTCCCTTTGATAACGAGGAGGATCACAGAGCTTTTGACTGATTGATCTGCGTCCGGACATTTTGGAGGGAAATGCATCAAATGGGTGCCGAAAAATCCAGCTATCTTGGACATTTGGAGACCGGAAGACCACTCCGAACGCGGTTGTCCGAGCATGTGGCAGCAGTGAGGTGGAACGACGCCAAATCCCGAGTCGCGGCTTATTCGACGGGACCCATTCGCACATTCCAGTTTGACAAAGCAAAAGTGCTTGCTAGAGGCGACAACCGCGTGAGCCGGTTGAGTCACGGTTTTCAATAAGTAAGCGCAACGAACTCCCCGCTCCATACTCGCCACTGAGACCTAGTCTAGGCGAAGTAGTTAGTCGCCAGAACGTGCAGATAACCACTGTCCTCAGTATCACTACCGGCGAGAAAAATCACCTAAGAGTTCACACGGATGACGAAATCCAGCAGTCAACCACTCGGCGGCGTGCGATGAGCGTGGGAGCCGATAATCCTGACCGACATTCAGGCGCACAGCAACGACATACTTCAACACCTGGCCAGTCGAGCCGTGATGCACTCGGAGCTGCCAACGTTGATGAGCATGTAGCGGCCTAGCAACTACATCCTACGTAACTAGGCTGTCAAATCTTAACCTCTTTCCTCTGGACTACAGACTCAATTCAAACGTTTAGAATATTACGGGGTCAGCACTGCTGCCTCGCATCCGGCGACTTCTTTGAGCTGGCCACCACTACTAGCTTGAGAGGACACCCTCTGAAACTACGTGTGACAGGAGCGAGACTGGACGCAAGGAGGTCCTTCTTCAGCCACAGAGTGGTAAAGGCATGGAACGCCCTGCCTGTGGACGTCGTCATGTCCTCATCCGTGGACTCATTTAGGAGAAAGCTCGACCAGTACGGGGATATGTACTTCCACGGCATCAGAAACTAACAATTTTTCCCCTTTACCACCCGCACAAAAGCTGTACGCTACAAAGCACGCTACTCCCTATATTTCAGTAGCATTACTTTGACTTTTCGTTCTGGCCGAAGCATATGAGCTTGCTTCGATATTACTTGGTCCATTCAATACCGCTTACTGGTTATTGTACAATTGTGACATAGAAGGCATCCACCGACAAATTTATACCAGTGACCAATGTTTGTTTTATGTAATTACTTACCTAATTTTCT
Source organism: Spirometra erinaceieuropaei (assembly GCA_902702965.1). Lineage (NCBI taxonomy): Eukaryota > Metazoa > Platyhelminthes > Cestoda > Diphyllobothriidea > Diphyllobothriidae > Spirometra > Spirometra erinaceieuropaei. Next base: position 4,409 of record CACRXP010001253.1, read on the forward strand.
TTGACACTTGCCTTACACATTGTTATTGCATGACGTTATTGTAAATAAAAGGGAGGTCAAAGGCGTTCGCCTATCTTTCCATTAATAAATCTGATCTGATCTGAATGTTGCAACACCTGGGCCATTCACTACCCTTATCTGACTCTGTCTCTGATGATGGATTCGAGTGAGAATCCGAAACGTCAGGCTAATAAAGCACATGTTCCAGCGATCATGTCTCCTTCTCCTACTTCCTGGAACTCGCGTTTTCGCTTCCATTGACATTTAGATTGCCAAAGCGGGAACGTGGACACTCTGTTTGTGTACACGTAAGGACGCGATGCTAACTTGAAGCCTCATTTAGGTTGTAGTATACTGATGCATGCATAACCCCCCCTTGTCTAAGTCAAACGATATCATCGGTCGGGGAATTTTCATATAGGCGATAGTTGCAAAATCCCTTAGCATATTTGTTAGTCCATTACTATACGTTAGAAGGCACAAGTGCCCGAGTTCATGTTAGTAAATTTTCTGACTCGCGTGATTTGTACAGCCTTGGAAGGGGACAAGCCCCAGTCGAAAAGGGCTACTTTTGTTCGAAGTTTCCGATAGAAGACCGCAGATATGCGCCATCAGCGTCTACATTAATTAGTTAAAGAGGGCTCAATTTGCCTGTCGGAAACTGTTTGGTCAGCAAATCAAATGTATTCCATTTTAAGCAGTTGAAATCTAAATGAAATAATCCTGTAATGTGTGCTATTTCAGCTGTCTTATTTCGCATCCGTATGTAGGAAACTGCCGTACCTGGTAACGCGTCTCTTGAGCCTACGATGATTGAAGACGGAGACACGATCGCTGGGACAAGAGCTTTATTAGCCTGACGTTTCGGATTCCTGCTCGAACCCATCATCAGAGACAAAAGCACATACGGCAGCCCCTTGTGCATGAACCCTCCGTATCTGCTTTTGTCTCTGGTGATGGGTTAGAGCAGGAATCCGAAACTTCAAGCTAATAAAGCTCTTGTCCCAGCGATCGTGTCTCCTTCTCTAAGACTGCTTCCTGGGACTCATATCTTCGCATCTATTGGCCTACGATGATTATCAACACTAGCAAAATAAATTCAAGACGCTCTTAATGGAAAGGGAAGTTTTTAGCCAATCAGCACCGGTCCACCTCCATCCGGTCATTTATGAATATCAAGGGATAATTCCTCTTTCTTAAACTCGGAAGAGAGTCAGTATGCGCATTCGACACATTTCCGCCAAAAAACGACCAGACACTATGCACGTCTGTCAGAGAGGATAATGACTTAATCAATGTTAAAAAATCAATAATTCCGGGCAATCGATCAATCTCAACACGGGAAAGATAGGATCTAGCATCCCTCGTAAGGTAAAAAATTGGAAAAAGGACCCCTGTCCGTAATACAAATGTCCCTGCGCCCAAAACCAGGAAATTTACGCAATGCCGCGTACTACCTCTACTACTGACCCTAACCTTAACGCGAACCCTTGCTCTAGTCTCCCTGGCATTCAGCGCAAGTACACATGTATTACGTGGGGTTCCTTATCCCATGTCCTATGCCTGATACTACCTTAAAACTCACCTATTCTCCCACTGCGGTGATGGGGACATTCAGGACACGAACTGGAACTTTTCCAGAATTCAGTTTTGATTCACAATGAGTGAGGAATTAAGTAGTTCTGTTAATTCGAGAGAAGCTAAGAACGCAATGTTCCTGATCAGTCTCTAACGCGCTGGCGAAGAGCATCCACCTTCGAATGGTCGGACAATGGCATTATGGTCAGACGGAGACATCACTGAGGAGTGGAATGGAAGTGACTGAGCTTAAGAACTGTTCCCTGGCAACTTTCAGCTGCACTGGACATTGGAAGCGATATTCCTGGAGGATTACTGTAGACACAGGCGAGCAAGCCCGACGCAAAGATTCTAAATGTGGGTGACTGTTTCGCTCTTATCGCCCATTATCAGTCCGCGTCGGCCAGTTCCCGTTAATATAGGCTTCCCATCAAGCCTGAAACTTGAACTCCTGTAATGGGAATCGATAGACAAGGCTTCAGCTAGCTATATTTCTGTGTTTGTTTAAAGTGATGATCAATAGTGTCAGTGAAACTTCTTTCAGTCTGCCTTATTTACGCTATACTACCTCCTCTAAGAATTCAATTGCGGCGTTCCGACTCCTAGTCAATCAGTTTGACACACAACATCGGCACATCGAGATTACTCAGGTGTCTAGGGTTGACAAGCACTTGTCTGGCTCAGACAGTGTTCCATGGCTTGTGCAGGGATAAAATCCGGTTGCCTGATCTAACCGATGGCTACCACATGACAGCTGTGCACAGCCAACCCTCGAGGTAAACCCAGCGGCAGTGCCTCGCATATGAATTAGTTCATGGGCTTGCGCAGCCCCTACCGCACTCTCTCTCTTCTCACACCTATCTAACTTCAGTCACTAGACAATGTCAAGAGCCGACCCAGCTCTTTGAAACGTCAGCAGTTAAATAAACCTGTTCCGGAGAGCCAATTTTCTTCTTCTAATGTCAAGACGGCCGACCGAGGGGTGCGCGAGTATTGGTTGAGAATGTGAAATAACCCTTCTGCGCGAGTCGCCCCGCAAAATGTTCCCCCCCCCTTCATGCACCAGGTTACCGTAATGGTGACCCCGACGTCATAGCGGCTGCTCTGAGAGAGATACATACAGTAGCCTGATTCTCAGTCTTGAAAGGGACTGAGTTATTCCGTCGGTTGGCAGTTTTCGAGGCTTGAACTGATAGCGCATCGTGATAGGTTCAAGCACGTCAGAGTTAATGTGGTGAGGCACGCGTTGATATGATGCGAGGATGAATTAACCAGTGTCGCTCTCACACTCATTCTCTTCCCACTCCTTTGCACTGGCCGGCTGCGCGAGCATGTCACACAACTGGTGAAGTCACATTGGTCATTGCCGACGATGTCCACTGTGTGCTCCATGACAGGGTGAGAGCAGGGTTTGTGATCTGCGCAGCATCTACCACACTCTCTCCTCCTCCTTCTCCCCCCTCATCTGGACCCAGTGTTAAGGCATCGTCAAGAAAGCAGGAGTGGGCGCAGGTGCGGCGTAAACCCACACCTAGGCGTGCCACAACGCAACCAGGTCCACAGAGGGCAATGACCAAGATATTTTTCATCAAGAAGACGAGGAAGGCTGCACGTATCCTAATGGGCGCGACGGGAGACCGCTGTCACACCCCAATGTTAGCGTTTTTTGAATGCGCATCTGCCATAAAGCCTGCCGGACTTCGAGCTAGCCCCTGTGATGGTCCGGCGAATTTACCGCGTGGCAGGCTCTAGGGGAACGCCCAATAGTTTTGACTGACCTACAGTAGGTGGGCCAACTCATGAAATGTCAACCGAACTTCCGAAATGCGTTTTCATTTTGAAAAGATCAATTAAGTAGGGTTGTAAAACTAGTCAGCCTGCAAAATAATTCTACAATATTTAAGTGACCTAAGGATGCCGGCTTTCGAATGAACTTCCTTCCGACTGCATGCAAAAACTGCACTATGTAAAGAATAGCTACATAAGTAGCATTAATTTTTCTCATTGATTGTCGTTGCCTCTAAAAGTCCAATCATATTTCATGGAAAACATGCATATAAATATTCATCCCTTTGCTTATTCGGTAGATAATTACTTCTTCTAATAATATTCTCGAAGGAGGGACATAATTCATTTTTAAAAAAAGTTTCTAATTGTGGGGCTTTTAAATACCGTGAAATGGCCGTTCATAAATGGTCATGTCTCTGCATTTAACAATGTAGCTTGTAAAGTTAACAGCATGGGTCAAATTCACTGCTAAATTTTATGAATCCTGTATAGTCCCCCTTTGTTACCATAGAGAAATGTGTGGTTTTCCATAAGCGGAAGATATACGGCTTGCAGTTTGGAAACCCTGAATCCAACTGTAACGGCAGAGCAGGTTCAAAATTATTCGCGAATTGAAAAAGTTTTGCAAAACTGAATTATACCATTCCTTCGGGTATAAAATTAAAAGAAGGCCTAATTTCCTAACAGATGAGCAAAATGATAAATATGCTTTTCATGTCATACATGAAATACAATTGGACATTTAGGGGCATCGAAAATCAATGAGGAAAATTCACGTTATCAAAGTAGTCCTTTTTTTACAGAGTGTCGTTTTTCCCTGCAGCCGGAAGGAAGTTCATTCGAAAGCCGGCATCTTGCGGTAACTGAATTATTATAGAATTATGTTGCAGGCTGACTAGTTTTACAACCCTACTTAATTAATCTTTTCGAAACGAAAACGCATTTCGGAATTTCGGTTGACATGTCATGAGTTAGCCCACCTACTGCATTAAATGACGTGATAGCATTTAAAGACGGCTAAAATGATTGTGTTTACAACTACCACGATCAGTGCGGTTCAGCAGAAATCGGGGATCACAGTGGTATTTATCGCATGCTAAGCCAATACGTGGAGTAAAGTGCCAGCTAAGGCCTCTGATTTTGGTTAAAAATTCAGGAGTTCGGGTTCCATATGGGATGTTAAAACCTTCGTGTCAACCTATGTCGAATGAAGTTGAATTCATATTCCGCCTGGTTGAATTAGTTAAATGAGAGGGTTTTGGATAAGATGACCAATCAAAGACATCAGTGACGACTACAAGGCAGGACCGACTTATATGGCCCCCTAACCAGGACATGAGAACAGGAACCGTCTGCAATACGGGTGGCTATGAGTCATCTTCCAGTGAAATTAGAGTTAGGTATAATGCAAGGGTTATGGCCAGGTTAAGGATTAGATTTAAAGCTAGATTTAAAGTTAAAGGCGAGGTAAGTTAGGATCAAGTTTAGGGTGTTAACTTCGGAGTTAAGGTTTAATGTAGGGTAAGGGTCAAGATTAGGGCAACGGTTTACTTTTTACTGTTGGTTTTACGTCACAGGAATATTTTGCCTCTTCCCGAATTATAAGCAGGTCTACTTTTACTATTTGTGCGGACGTACCTATTTCCATGTCCTGTTTAGCGGACCACATAAGTCAGACCTACCCTTTCTAGTTTAAGATAAGAATTCTACCACGCTGCGAGTTAGCTAGACAAGATCACATGTAACGCACTGTTCTTCTGAATGAAGGACAATCGGGAGGAAGGCGTTGAGCATATTTCTGAGGCCATTCGATATTTTCGAAAAATGCAATGTCATATCTCGTTAGATGCATGTGTCCCATGCAAAAATTGGCGAACTAAAAATTAGAAAACAGTCTAACACCTTGATTAGCTCCACCAAAGCGCTGGCCTAGAAGGTAGGCAGAACTTTGAACTAGCAGGTACCAGCATACGGCCTTTCAATTGCGCCTACGCTTGGAGCAATGCATAATCTCCGAACTGTGGCCTCTACGAGGTGGGTTTGTGTTTAAACGAGGTCACCTCTTTTTCAGCGACGGCAACCTCGGAGGAGTCGGGGGAGAACATCCTACTTACTACTGACTAACTAGATTCAGTCATACCAAAGTAATCGAAAGGTCGTGCACAGCATAAGGTGCCGGGAAAATTTGGTGGTCTCAATTGCGAACAAAACAGCACCCTCTTAAGTTGAAAATAATATCGAATCGTCCTCTGAGGATGCACCTTGGCTGGTCGAGGTGACCTTAAAACTACGCGCCTGTCCGTGCGATGTGTGCTGCCCGAACATCGACGTTTGTGCGCACCTGAACGACCCCGCTGAGGTCAGTGCGGAGTAGCCCGAACCAGCGAATCGCAGTTGGGGGGGATATAAGTAGCAATTAGCGGTTAGGACTTTGCTTCGCAAACCTACAAGCACACATCATGGGCTGTTACGATCCCTGCAGCTGGACTGGATGCAAGTAAGTCACTTTCCTACTAACGCTTCGTATGCCGCATCAAGTTAAAACAGTTTCTAATATATTTCGAGATAAAGCAACTATTTACTGAAATCTGATATTAACGGTCCGAAATTTGTTGCGGAAGGGAACCTTTGACTGCATATCACTCTAATAACGCAAAATGGTATTGCATGCTTTTCATCTTAAATTAGTGGCTTTAAACAGCAAAGACCTAATAGTGTAGTTTGCTAATTTTTGGAAATCTTGGACAAAAACACACTAAAATGTATTCTAAAGTGGGATTGTTTTTGTTTGTTCTTATAAACTCTTAAAGTGATAATATTTGTTAGAATTATTCGAACAGAAAACGCGAAATCATATTTAAATAATTACGACCTAACTGCTCGTTGTAGAAAGCAAGCTCCTTGAGGCTGATCGATTCAGACCATTAGTCTGCGACTGAGGTGTTATTCAATGAGGTTCTGGAGCTAAAATTCGAAATCAGATTCATCCGCTGGAAATTTTGAGGTAGGAAAGGTTTAAGGCCTGCCGATAAATGATAACGTCGTATGTGATTACCGACAAAGACAAGGGAGACTGGGATGGCCACTTCTGGCTTATTAGACGTCGTCAACCAGTCATACCCAACCCCGAAGTGTGGAACATCCGAGGCTCGAACTCGCGACCTGTTAGTTAAAGGTCCACGCCTCTAACCATTCCAGTCTCCCTTAACTTTGTAGGTTATTACATACTGCCTATATCATGCGCCGCTGTGCGGCTGCTGGTTGGGCTCGAGAGAAAGCCCGTAAGGCACAACGGGCAGTTCTGTAAGAACTGTGAGCGCCCCCTACCAATGATAACGTCGTTGCCCCAAAACGTGTGTAAAGTACGCTTATCCCGTATTTTACTTATCTAAAGGCTCATATTGGACTTCGTATAATGACGAATTTTCAGCTAAAATGCGAACGCCAATCCACAACCTGGGGTCCGAGACTAGCAGTACGCTAATGATTATATCTGATATGCGATTGGACAGAAAGTTCTGCCAATGAAATCGACTAGCAACGATAGGGTGTAGGACCCACAACCAACTTGAGTTGGCCTGTGGACCGTGTCATACGCTGAGCGGTGGTAGAGGGAGTTTTACGGGTAGGACAACCCACAAGACGGAGAGCAATAGGACACAGAAAATAGGTAAATTTCTGCCGGAAGTCTTATCCTACGCTGTCATTTGACAAGGATTGTGAGCACAGTAATCAAAAAAATAAACAAAAAGCACTTTTCAAAAAATAACGGACTTTGAATAAAGCGCCGCTGGTAAGTTAACACTTGGTCGAGAATGAAAAGAAATTTCAAACAATGGGAACGGTGAATTTTAGGGTATAGTTTTGTCGCTGCCATCTACTTGTGGGTTCTACACCCTATCACTATCAAAACCTGAGGTTCAAGAATAAGAGGGCGCTAATTGTCACGCTTGATCCTCATACAGTAATTCTATTGGGCAGAAAGTAAACTAGCTTCTCAATATTCGACTGGATATATTCTCATTAAGCCAGCACATTTATATGAGAACGGGCCACAAGTAAAACATGAGTGATAAGAGAAACCAATTACAGTTCGTATTTTCATGTAAGTGTGTTGTGGGAATAGGGGAAGGAGAGAGAATAGGAAACAGGGAGTTAGGAGGCAGAAATATTTAGGGGAAAGGGGTAGAAGGCGCGGAGGAATGCATGCAGCTAACTGAAATTTGGCAACTGTAGGCGTGTCTGTAAGATGTGGTTTAATGGCCCCACCTGGCGGACACAATACTGTTGGGGTTGGGGTTAAGGGTCAGGGCTAAGGGTTATGGTTTAGGATTACGGGCTATAGTCAGGGGCTAGGACTAAGGGTTATCGCAATTATTTGTCAACCATTGGAAGTACAACTAAGCACTTGCAATAGCTTTTCGATTGCATACAACTACTTGACCTCGTCGCCTATGCGTTCCTCGGCTTTACCTGTAAAAACCCCGCCGGTCCCGCATTAGAGGTGGCTGAGGTTTGTTTACTTCAGGTGGGGTTACCAAACCACATCCGACCGGCGTGTTTCCACTAGGTTTGCACAAACTAAGATGAGTTCGTTATTAAATAGGCGGGTCCTGTGAGGTACAGTCACGCAGCTTTTAAGGTGTCTTTCTACCCCCGGCTTAGATTCGTGATTCTGTTTGACAACTCTACGATTCATCACAATATATTCTCCAAATTCTGTGACGAAACCTACAAACCAGATACCTCAACTGAGAACCACACACCAGAGCACTATTTGATAAATCATAAATTTTACCCCTGTGCTGAAACTGGACGGCCTGTTAAAGTTTCTCGTCAGGCTGACTGATGGAAATGCGTCTGTTTTTTGCTGATTGCAGTTCCTACGCTGGCTACGGCTGCTACGGCGGTTACGCCTTTAGCTGCTGTGGTCCTTGCGGCGCGGGAGCGGGCGGATGCGGTGGGTGCGGTGGTGGATGCGGTGGGTGCGGTGGCGGATGCGGTGGGTGCGGTGGGGGATGCGGCGGGTGCGGCGGCGGATGCGGATGCGGTGGCGGGTGCGGAGGCTGCGGCTGCGGCAACGCCTGCGGACCACGCCTTTGGAACTGCGGTCGGTGGCCTTGAAGTGCTCCCTCTTCCCCCTCACCCCCCAAAACACACAATCAATGAACTACCACATGCCTTTGGCTTTCTGGCCAAATCTGTCCTTGAGAAACAAAACACATACTTCTGTCAACCAAACTTTCTTGCATGTTTGTTCTCTCGGTGAGATGTGGTTATACGGCCCCACCTGATGGACACAATACTGCTGGGGTTAGGGGTTATGGTTGGGGGTTAGGGTTAGGGGTAAGAGTTAGGGTCGAGATTCGGGAAACTATTTCTTAACCACTCAAAGTGCAACCGGGCATTCCAAATGGCGCTTTTTTGCATACAACTACTTGACCTCGCTGCCTGTGCGTCCCCGACACCACCTGTATAAACTCCTATTACCACCGGTCCGTGTTACAGGTTGTTGGGGTTGGTTTACTGCACCTAGGGCGACATAATCACATCTGACCGCTTTTTGCTGAACGGAATGATTTCAGATATTTGGAAACAATGGCGGCATAGTTGGACTGCGCCAAATGCGTTCTCGCCCTGTGCGGATGAAGTCGGATCCCTGGTCGATTAGTACTGACCGATCTCTTACCAACCTAAGTGAAAGTTGAACCAATCGATAGAGTTAAAATCCCAGTTCCAATTCGGGCTGATTAAGTATTTATAATCGAAAGAGAGAAGGATCTACAAAAAACCAGCGAAAGTAAACGGTTCGTGGTGTCCCCCAGAAACGTAGGGGAAGGCACAATAATACTTATGCGGTGCGGAAATAATGACATTTTGAAATTCGCACATAGTCAGTTTAGGCGCGGTTACTGGCGTCTCTTTGCTTTTTGATCGCGTTGTGTGTGCCCCGCCCCTAAAACGAGCCACGCGGTAAATGCGTTGGACTAGATAGGAGACCGACTGGCGTTATCGGAATTGCGCACTCACAAAAAATGTCAACATTTGAGGTGTTATGTTTAGTCTATTCGCGGACTCCCGCCGCACCAAATGGAATCTCTGCCACTTCTCTATATGTTTATGTTGTATAAAGTCCTGATCAGAGTGCGTTGTGGACCAGGGGTGCAGTGGTATGCCTAGATGCGGGTTTTCGCCGTGCAAGTCAGTTGCGTTCTTTCTTGCCTACGGTCTCTTTGAGTCCGTCGTGACACCAGATCCAGGTGGGGGAAGGGGAGGGGTAAGGTAGGTGCTACGCAAGTCAACTATCGCTATAAAAGAAATCACGCAAAATCCATCCTGCCAGTTCTCACCCCATTGTGAAGCGCACGTAAAGTCTATTCTTCTATAACTGAATGGTCAGTTAGAAGAAAACTCACGAAGGTGATAAGGGGTAAAACTGGATCGCAAAAGTATATTCTTAAGCAGGATTGGTACTGAGAAACGCTTAAATCCAAATGCAGACTAATGTTGAACGTTTAGAGCAAAGCTTATAATCCACTGGAGGATGCCGTTTTGCTCACTGTATGTCACAACCTTCCGCAACCGCAAAAAATACCAAAATCCATGCGGCCAGAACCGCGCAAATAAAAACGAGAACAAGGTCCAAATCTTTGCCTTACGAAACATCGCACTAACTGCAAGCTCTCGCCTCCTACATTTTCAGATTAGCGTCGTTAGTACTTTTAGCGTTGTAGAAATGCCCATCGAGGAATCTAGAAGAATACTGGGCTACCTAAGATTTGCGACCGGTAAATTCACATTGGACGTGCATGTTTGGATGTTTACCATTCGGTCAGTCAAAACCTGACGGGATAAAGTTCCAAACGCAATACCAAGTGTACCCTAGATGTCTCCGAAGGGTACTGCAGTTGTATGTTCTAATGACTGTCTTAAAACGACTGATGTATCCAAAAAATTAATCCCAAGACTCATTATTCGGAAAATCGCATTGTCTATGGTGGATGAATTCAATCGACTAAAGAAGGCTATAGCAGATGGGGAAACATTAAAATAGCTGTTCAGCCGTTTTATAGTGGATGACATTCGACAGACCTGTGAACCAAATTTCAGGAAAAACCACTATCAAAAATGTTTCAAAGCATGTCTCTTCACAGCGTTATCGGAAAATTTGAAAGTCTGGTGGAAAGTTAAAATATACTTCGGAAAAAAAAGACAAATCATCAGTGATTGCAGTTCTGACATGCAACCACCGTCATCCTAGGCTGTTCTCCGTGAAATGGAATGATGGCTTAATTGCCAAACTTACTCCAGTCACTACTTTAGGCGTTTGATATGCGAAACTTCCATATATATGTGTATGGAAACAATAGTTTCAAAAATTATGAAGTGCAGGACTTGTCTTGAAGCCATATATATATTTCATTTGCCTGTACTTGTAATTGCTATGTGACTGCGGAGTTCTGGTATGAGTCTCAAGGCCCAACGGAACGAGCACAATCCGCATCCCAATTGGTGAACGCTCGTCTGTCATACAGATATATATAAATACGATATAACTATGGTTCCTGAGATCGCCTCTTCTTCTCTTACGAATACATACATATACATAATTGTAGATGGGCGCTCACTGATCGCGTTATGGACCTCACTCGTCCCGCTGTGCTCTTTCCTCGAGCACAACCAGCAGCTGACGACGGCTATTAAGTCAGAAATCACCAGCCTAGTCTCCCTGGTTATCCTGTATACAGTGAGTGATCGATCCCATGAAACGTTAGCCGAAATCCTGAAATGTGCTTTCGATTAGGAAAGATCATCCAGGTAGGGTTGTAACATCAATGTTTACGCGGCATAATCCTACGATATTTCAGACTCGGCAGATTAGTGGCTTTTAAATGCACTTCGTTGCGACATCCAATAAAAAAGGCAGTCGATAAAAAATCACTTCTTAGATAACAGGCATTTTTCACATTGATTTTTGACGACCTTCTGATTTGAAATGTATTTTACAGGAAACATGCACAAAATATGCTTTTTTACTCATTTGGTAGAAAACACGTCCTCGTCTCGTTTTATCCTCAAAAGGGCATATTTAAGTTCTAGGAAAATTTTTCAATTCCTGAATAATAGTCAGACTGATCAGCCGTTATATTAGCGTTAAGCAATTTCAGTCTACAGCGTGTACGCTCTCCGCGTAGGCAAAATCATATATTCCTCCATGCCTTCGAGAAGATACCATGTAGAGTTTACAGAACCTTGTAATGGATGCAAACTATATAGTATACTCTATGAGAAGCACTAATAAACGGACGGGTACGCTGATGTATGGATGGGCATTTCAGGGTCTTAAATATTTCATAATTATAAGCCTTTTTAAACACGAAAGGTACTCTTTCTTCTATAATAAAATGTGAAGATGATGTTACTTGCTAGCAAATGGGTAAAAGAAGGCATATTTTTGTACATGTTTTCCGCAGAACATATTTAAAATTATAAGGTCATCCGAAAATAATGTAAAAAATGCATATTATTTGCTACGTCATTTTTTATTGAGTGCAAATTTACAGAAGGTCGCGAGGAAGTGCTTTCAAAAACCAATGTACTGGCGAATACGAAATATCAAAGGATTATGTCGCAAGATAACCAATACTACAGCCTCAGCTAAGTAGTACTTCCTGATCTAAAACGCATTTCAGAATTTTGGCTAGCATTTAATGAGATCGGTGAATCATTACATTAATACATATAACGGCACACAGATGCCACCGGTCGTGTTACAGAACTTACTCGCCATGTTGTGCCTTAGGACGCTGTCTCGAACCGCTGAACGGCGCGTAATATGGTAGCCAGGCATACCCAACATCAAGACGTGGAACACCTGGGGCTCGAGCCCGCGACCTGTTGGGTAGATGTCCAACGCCTCTAACCACTGAGCCTGGGGCTCGTTGTCTTGTCGGTTTCGATCGGGAATATACAATGGTTGGGTGCGCTCACCGATCGTTCTTACGAAACTCACTCGCCCCGTTGTGCCTTACGGGCTCTCTCTCTCGAGCCCAACCAGCAGCCCCGCAGCGGCACATGATATAGGCGGAATAGCATTACAGACAAAGACAAGGGAGACTGGAATGGTCATTTCTGGCTTATTAGCAGTCGTCAGTGTCCCACATTTCGGTGCAAGACACAGAAGTGCTTTCCGATTGGGAGGGAGTACCTGTATGATGATGATGATGATGATGATGATGACGATGGTGATGATGATGACGAGGAGGAGGATGATAGTTTGGCCTCGCCAGGATGCTGGCTTTTGCTGCAAAAACACCTCCTAGCTTAAAAGGAATACCTAATTAGTATGCGTATATCACATTTACTTGCGGCGCCTTTATAAATGCTAGTACATATTATACTATTTATACTCAGAAATATATTATCTTGTACATATATGGAGGCAGATTACGTCTTCATCAATTTTTCTATCCGAAGGAAAGGTACCTTTCGGTACTGAAAGTCTCCGATTATGAAATTTGTTAGCAACGTTAGATGCCCATTCATACAACTTTGTATCTCAACATTGATTAACGCTCCTGATTAAGCACGCAGCATTGTCGCATCCATTACAAAATCCTATCAGCACTTTATGGTTTCTTCGTAATGGTACGCGGAAAGTATGCAGCTTGCAGGCTGAAAACGATAAACACAACTGCAACGGCTGCTCAGACTCTAGATTCTTCGGGAATCGGAAAACTTGCAACCCAAAAGCAACTCATTCTTGGAGTATGAAATTTGAAAAAAAACACGATTTGCTACCGAATGAGTACAAGAAAGAGTGTTTTGTGCATAATAACATTGCCGATAACGACAAGGGAGACTGCAATAGCCATATCTGGCTTTATGGCCGTCGTCAGTGTCCCACACTTCGGGGTTGGGTGTGACTGGCTGAAGACAGCTAATAAGCCAGAAATGGCCATTCCAGTCTCCCTTGTCTTTGTCGGTAATAACATACTGCCTATACAGTAGGTGGGCTAACTCATGAAAAACCAGCCGAAATTCCGAAATGCGTTTTCGTCTCAAAAAGATTAATTAAGTAGGGTTGTAAAACTAGTCAGCCTGCAAAATAATTCTACAATATTTAAGTGACCTTAGGATGCCGACTTTCGAATGAACTTCCTTCCGGCTGCATGGAAAAACTACACTCTGTACAAAATGACTACTTAAGTGGCATGAATTTTTCTCATTGATATTCGATGCCCCTAATAGTCCAATTATATTTCATGGAAAACATGCATAAAATATTCATTCTTTCGCTCATTCGGCAGAAAACTACGTCTTCTTCCGATATTATACTCAAAGGAAGTGCATAATTCGGTGTTCAAAAACTTTTCCAACTTCCGAACAACTTTGAACCCGCTCTACCGTTACAGTTGGATTCAGGGTTTCCAAACTACATGCCGTATATTTTCCGTGAACGGAAAACCACATATTTCTCTACAGTAATAAAGGGGGACCATATAGGGTTCACAAAATTTAGCAGTGGATTTGATGCATATTGTTAACTTTACGAGCCACATTGGTAAATGCAGAGACATGACGATTTATGAACGGCCATTTTACGGCATTTAAAAGTCCCACGATTAGAAACTTTTTTAAAACCGAATTATCTCCCCCCTTGAGTATAGAATTAAAAGGAGAAGTAATTGTCTACCGAATAAGAAAAAGCATGAATATTTTTGTGCATGATTTCCATGAAATATAATTGGACTATTAGGGGCATCGAAAATCAATGACAAAAATTCATGCAACATAAGTAGTCATTTTGCACAGAGTGTAGTTTCTGCATGCAGGCGGAAAGAAGTTCATTCGAAAGCCGGCATCCGGAGGTAACTGAAATCTTATAGACTTATGTTGTAGGCTGACAAGTTTTACAACCCTACGTAATTAGCCTTTTCGAAACGAAAACACATTTCAGAATTTCGGTCGACATTTTATGAGCTAGCCCACCTACTGTAGCATGCGCCACTGTGCGGCTGCTGGTTGGGCACAACGGGACGAGTGAGTTCCGTAAGAACGATCGGTAAACATTCCTCTACCACAGCCAAATTACTACAAAGCACCTGTCTTATAAATACGGGGAAAAGTGGCGCACGCCTTCGAGAACCTTCTGCTAGATGGCCGTCCTTCGGTCAGCAACTCTCACTGCCACCTACGCCCACTGTCCAGGGTCGAAAAGGCCGAAGGCGGGATTGGGCTCAGTGACTGACAAAGTTAAACAGCCCGTCTGCGCGTGCCACACACACGCTCACGATGGACCAGTTTCTCACACGGATGAGAGGGAGCGGCTCGGATCCCATTTCGGATCCCTGTCTGCGTATATTCTACACGTCTAGTTAACGCACAATGGACCAGATTTTCACACAAAAACAAAGGGTAGCCGATTCGGATCCTAAATGAGCAGGAGCAATTACAGCCTGACTCTCTGTCCTAAGAGGACGAAGCGGAATTTCAAGCCATGGATCGTACCACACCGTGATTGTTTATAGTGAAGAATATGCACTGAGATGGTGAAAACCTGTACAGGCTCGGCTCAAGAGTTCCCATAGTGACAACTGCAAAGTAGGGATTAGGGATTTGTGAGTGCGTGGACGCCGTGGTGTTCGACACCTGATGGACATGATAACGCCATCAGTAGTATTCTAGGCCAACCCCGTTTTACATGAAAAAGATAAGAATAGGTTTTCGGCACAGACCACCTCCATGTGCATTTACTCCTTTACTTGCTCCCCTAGAGCAGGTCATATTGGTCGCACAATTAGGCGCCTTTCGAAAAGAATACGGTGACACCTCCCGGCTTGGTTGTTAAAAGGCGAAGTCGAAAGCATAAAAAGTGCAATTCCGGGCATCACGTTGACACAAAAACAGTATTCCGTGTGATTTACAAACTCCCACAGAACTGCACTAGCAGGCTAGGTCAGTGTCTGCCAGGAATGGCAGAGGTTACTGACATCAGGTTGCGAAGGCTGGTCTTGTGCACATAGATGAACCTGGTACAGTCTCCACATCTACCGTAGCCAAAGGCCGGCTAAATGTATGCACCCACGCGCGCCTCCCGCCTTCCCCCGCCTCCTTACCTACTGTCTCTTATTTCTTCTCTCCCCTCTAATCACACACCACACTTTTACGGAAAGACTATCTTTAATCGATTCCTCTTGCCTCTCATATGCTTTATTTGTACTCCGTTCCCATAATGACCTAATGGGAAGTTATCGAACGTACACGTATGCTCATCTACTGGCCTTCTGAATCCGTCTATGGAAATTTTCACAACTCTTTTAGAACCATCCATTCCTAACACCAGGAGGTTAGGTAGTGTAGAAAACCAGCGCAAAACTCGTCTGTAAACAGCTGCTTCTTCTGCGAAGTGGGGATACGAGACTAGGAAGAGAAAACTCGCTGAAAGCTGAGAATCGGTAAATCACTCACCTCTTCATCGTCCCCTTCTCCCGACTCCGTATCGATGCTTTGAACAGGTGAAATAGAGGCATTTTGATGACTGCGGTACTCCCGCCAACCTCGCTGAATGCACTTCGCGGCCTCATTTTGGTCTAGTGGTTTCGCTGCCGAACGACGCTGTCCCGAGTTCTGGCGGAGACGAAGCTTTCTCCTGACGTCCAGTTCGTTGGAGGCCGCATTCCTAGTGCTTTGCCGAAACAGACAGACGAGTCATTTTACAGATTTGAACGGCCTCAGCCACGAATTGGAAAATTATATTTCTCTCAGACCAACAATAAGGCGATGCGTTTTGTATCGCACCTCTCCACCAGGAATTGTACACAAAATAGGCAATAGCACTTAAAACCGCCTTGAACACGTTCTTCGCATGCATTCGGTCATATCTTCATCAGACTGCCCAGGTCTGGTATGTCCGTCTGGCAAATCAAATGATGCTTCAGTAACAACTTGCTTTAATGGCATTGGAAACCTATTAAGCGTTTTTGCGACTTTGAAAATCCCTAAAAGATTCAGGCACTGCTCTTCTTGCAGTTATTTTCTGTCTCCTACTGCTATATCGGCTGTATGTAAAGACGCCAAGTTGTGGGAAACAGTGGCAAAGAGTTAAGTCTCGGTCGCTTTTCGTAAACGAAAAGAGCATATACGACAGAGAACCTGTGAAAGCGTCATGCAGTAAACAGTTGTTGTTACTCCTTTCCCGTTTCCATTGATAGGCTCCTACAGGAATTCGAAACCTCGGGCATTAAACACAGCTGCAGGACTGCTATCAGCAAGTATGTTGGGATTGTTGATGACAATGAAAATAACTGACAAAATGCGTCGCATACCCAATATTCCCATCCGATTTTGGCGACAGAGGAGTAGGCAGTGTTTTATCAGTGCGTTGGGGTGAAGGCCGTTCCATTTTTTCACTGTCTTGAGCCCGAAGGTGTGCGATTTCTTGCCTAAAATTTGCCTTGTTCTGGTCAATGATAATGTTAGAAAGGTAGCAAGCAAGTGGAATCAAAAACCGGTTAAAAACAAAGTCTCCTGGAGAGATAGTAGACTGAAATGACGCCAGCTCTCAAGTTGCAGCTTATTCGACGAGATCCGGCCACACATTTAAATTCGATGAGGCCGAAATTCTCGCAAGAGGTGACAACCGAGTGAGCCGGGAGCTACTGGAATCATGGTTTACTGGCCCCCAGTCCATCAACAAGTGCAACGATCTTCCCATTCAATACAGCGTGCTGAGACTTCGTCTAGGCGGAGTAATTGGCCACGCGGGGAGTGCACTGGTGAACACTCTTCCTAACACCCGGGTCAACGCGTCAGATGGTCGAGCAATCATCACGCCAACATCCAACGCACGTGATGAAATTGCAGCAATTATCGACTCAAATGTCGGCCATCAAGCAATGATCACACCAAGTGTGACAATCCCGGATGAAGGGGGGGGGGGAGCCGTGAACGTTCATAGGTATGCGGTAGCATGGCTGCTGCATCCTATAAATACCGCAGCCCCTTGTGCAACAACCACCCAATTCTGCTCTTTTGTCTCTGATGATGGATTCGAGTAGGAATCCAAAACGTCAGGCTAATAAAGCTCTTGTCCCGGTGATCGTGCCTCCTTCTTCAAGACTGAAAACTGTTATTATGAAAACTGAAAAACAGAGTTCTAAGACAATCGCACACTGTCATGAATTATTGCCTTCCATAGGAGAGAACCTTTTGGGTTTTATAAGCATGTACTCTACACGTATCCTCTTGAAAAGTCTCTTTGCAATCAGTGAGTTTTCAAAATACCTACGGGGTGGATAAGTTGGTTTTCGCACTGCAGTGGCTTCCTCCTAAATTTGACGTGCTATCAGAGGGGGGCAGAGGGAGAGAGCAAAGTTTGGTTTTTGTGAACTGAGATGTCCACATGTTCGTGGCATATGAGGAGGCGAGATTTTGTTATTCTGTCAACCCTCGCACTTGTCTTTATCAGCAGTGGGGAGCGAAAGATCTTAAATGATATATCTTCGCCGAACATAATCTAACACGTTAAAAGTTGTGACTTAAACTTTTGTCAGCTGAGTGTAATAACTCAGTTTTCCAGACTGAAAGCAATTTCTCGCCTAAAATTGGTCATGGTAGCGTTAGAATGGCAACAGTACAGACTGGTGGCAGGCGAGTGGAATCAAGAACGACTTACAAAAGGGAGCTGCCCAGACAAACAATAGATCTGAAATCTCTTTTACGTTAAGTAAAGTTCTTAGAAAGTTACACAATATCAGAGATCATTGCTTTCTGCAATGCGTTTTGGTTTTGTGGGCAATACTGTGTACTTAGCCTCTTGAAACGTCTCCGTGCATCTAGTAACTTTTCATAAAACCAACTGGATGAATGACGTGGTCGTTTCGTCGCAATGACTCTCTGCTAACGCTGAGAGAGAGAGAGCAAAATTTGGTTTTTGTAGGTTAAGGTGCATACAAGTCTGTTGCCCGTGGCGACACGGGCTTTTCTTGTCATCCCGACTTTTGCACCTGTCTTTACGAGCAGCCAGGAGTGAAAAATTTTGCATGCTTATACTTCACTTTTATAAACATCACGCGCTAAAAATTGTGGCTCTGAGGGTTGCCAGCTGAACAGGATGACTCGGATCTCCAGACTGAGGATCAGAGAGCACGGACTGCTTAATGAGGCACCATAAAAATCCACATCTTTGTAATATCGAAGACATAGAAAATTCCAGTCTACCCGGGTTGAGAGTCTAGCTCAAATGCTAGGCAGACAGATGAGCGGAAGCGGTCTTAGTCATTGTGTCCAATAAAATGATCGATCTGTTTGATGAAAACTTGCAAAATGAATATTCGGATAGTAGGAAGATTGTATTTGGTCAGAACTTCGTACACCAGACAACGAACGTAGTGATGAGAATCTTCAACGGACGATAGTTCAGAAGCTGTGACCCGACGCGTTTGGAATGGGCATCATGAGATTACGTAGAGAGTACAGACGTTAATGGTGATTTGATGGTCCCGTATCAAACTATTTGTGCTCTCGGCAGCTTTCACAAACAGTCACCTACTCTTTTGAGACGATTAGCTCATTTGTCTGTACCGTTTCCTAACTAATCACGTAAACGGAGTACGAAAAGTTGCGAGCCTATAGATTCCTGCGGATCGGGAAACAACTTGACCAGTCGATGCGTCGAACTGCCACATGTGTACGCCGCTCTACGCAGCCACCCGCGGTGTACCATTTATGTAATTAGCAATGCACTGTTTGAAATGAAATTTTAATATCCTTTTTAGCTAGAGCAGGTGACGCACATCCTCATCGTTCCCACTAGTTCTGTGCTCGATTGAAAGCGTTTTAGCTCCGCTTTTCTAAGTATTGGTCTACAAGTACTTGCATGAACGTTGGCGAATTCTTATTAAGCTTTACTTTATCACATACAGGCTTAATCGCATAGATTAGCGGCCAGTGCTCCCCGTTTACTTTGATGAATTGTGACTCCTACTTCGTTTCCAGTGCAGGCCAAACGACGACACGGATGAAAGCGCACTTTTTACCTTTTAAATCACTAGGTAATGCTGTTGCCGGCGATTAACAGTTCGCACATAAGAGTTCCAGTGTATGAAGAAGCTTCATTTCAGACCCTATTCTGAATCAACAAAAAGGCACCCAAACTCGATGCATAATGTTTACCACATCCGGTAACCTTGGTTTAAAGGCCGTCTGCCGTGTATGTTCGTCCTTCCGCATCAACTAATCTTGGTCGTTAAAATCGCAATAGACTCCAGCGACAAGAGGTTTCGATAATTCAAGTCTTCCTCGGTCCCAATAGTCTAAAGCTTGATAATATCTAACCACAAAGCTGTTGTTTTTTGCGTGGGTGGTACTGGTAGAAGTGTACTGTAAGATTGAACTAGATATTTACCTATGCTCATTACTTAAGTAAAGAAACGGTCTGGTCAACAGAACTTTCACCCAGTCGACAGTGCACAGTGTTCAAGACCGTGTCCAGTTTTTTAAACGCGCGATCTGCAACTAACTGACGAAGCATAGATCATAACCGGGGTCATATCGAGACCACGTTAAAGATGTCTGCAAAATTACACCATATCCGCGTAGTTGGCTTCCAGCTCTTGCTTCCGCTTCTCCAGGTATTGGTTCCTTCTTTCCAAGTCTCCTAGACGAAGCTGCATTTCATCCGCCTCTATCGCATCGATATACTTCTCCGCCGGAGGTGCATCATGCGGCTTGTGGACTTCTGCGTGGTCCTTTCCACGTCCTGCATCGCTGTCAGGCTTCGGTGCTGCGAGGAAATAAGAGCTTCAAAGGGACTTGGTGCACACTAATTCTGCATCCAGTCGATTGGCTAAATAAATGTCCAATCAGGTCTCAATACAGTCCAGTACACATTCCTGGCTAGGCGAGCAGAGTTGCAGCATCACCCTACAGAATTGCTTTTAAAAATTCCTACCAGTTTTATAAGGACCATTAAAGTGCGGCTTCTGACGAGATCCTAATCTGAAAGTTCACATCATCCTTTCAATTAATTACGGATACTAGCGTGCTCCAGGAGGGTGCGGTGCGCACTGTTTAATAACCACCGAATTAGTCACATAAATTTTGACGCATACTGTGCGTCACTGCGCAAATCCTTTTAATCGGAAAACTGTAAAAGTGCTGTACAATTCTACTAATGTTATTATAAATAACAAGACCGGGCTTTCACTGATATCAGATGAAGAAACGGGTTAAGCTCGCATCTGTTTTATTGGTAATCTTGTGAGGCTAACAAAGGACATCTGGATTTATTTAAACGATGACAGAATCCTTTAAAAATATCTTCAGAACGGGATCATTATTTACGTGTTAGTACAGTGGCATTAATTATAAATCGGGCTGTCAAGTTACGAAACGCGTGACAAAAAATGCCTTATCGTCGAGAATTTTCCCGGTCGTCTATTTCTGCCTCATTCCTGAAGTACCGCCATTTACGTAATATACTTCAACATAATTTTTTAAGATCATTAATAACTTCACTCGTAAATTATGCCGAAGAAATGCTTTTGCAATGTGTTTTAGAAGCACAGGTATTTAGAAAGTGTTTTAAAAAGTCTTTCATCATAACGAACCTAACGTCGTAAAATTAAATGACCCTTTCTACGAGAGGGCAAAGGCAATCGGTAATGGCAGAAATACTGACTTACGATTGAAAGGCGTAGCGAAAATTGTCCCCGCAGGTAGTGAGCTGTCGGACGGTCTTCGGCGTCCGGTGCGTTCGATCGGAGGACAGCAGTGTTTGCCTTCGGTGCATGCAAATACGAATAAAATATTTTTCCCCTGTCGATTAATGGGCTCGAATGTCGCATAACAAATACAACTTTGACCCGCTCTTCAATCAACAGCCCGGCCGTTGCAAAATGCCACGATAAAAGAACTACCTGATGAGATGATTTTTATTACTAAAATTGTTCTACTCACACTATTTCAAGTAGCAGCACCGTTAAGAAAAGCACTATCATGTAGTGAGATTCACATTTTGAAGGCAATATGAGCGCCAGATATAGGACAGCAGAGGACTCAGTAAGTAGGCATTTAGGTACTTACCACAACCGAGTACCGTGAATTTTAAATTTTCGTTCAAAATATTTCGTGAGAAAGCAAACTTTGTGGGAATTCACCTTAGGCCATCAAAAGGCTCCTAGGTTAAGGAATATGACTTTTAGAGGGTAGGGTCCGTTGAAAAAGGATTCTTCTGCAAATTCGAACGCAATGACCAGCTGTCTGCCATTTACGGCGAAACCTATTTCCTCAGTTACAAATTATCCTCTCTGGAAGACAAATCCTGCCTCAGACAAAATATGGTGAAAATGAAATTTAAACATGCTCAAGCAAGTTGAAAGTTGGTTTGCGATCTAGCGCACAATCTCTTGATAAGAATTCACCTCAAAAGTTCTCTGAATGATATTGTGTTTTCGAAGATCCTAAGCTTGCAAGACTACCTGTCGCAAGTCATCGTTCATAAGCTGGAAACTGGGCTCATACTTGCTTGGGATAAAACCAGCATTGCTGACGTCTATTCATCTAAGAAAGACTAGGAGTTTTTGAGAACATACACTCGGACGATTCATGCATGAGTTGACGCATTCAATTAGACTGAGGGTGCAAAAATCTCTAAAAGAAGTGGAACAGAAGACACCAAATCTAAGCGGAATGAAAGCCCACAGGAATCGCTCATTGGCAAAAACGACAAAGATCAATGATTTTCCAAGAAACGTAAATTTGTAAATGACCTACACATTTACTGCATGTGTGACGACGGCTTGGAAAACCGGGTGTCGAAAATTTGTGCAAACCTCAATAGACAATTTCTTTGTGCATAAAATGCAAAGGTAATCTTATTTTCTACAAAATGAGTAAACGAAAGCCTATTTTGTGCACGTTTTCTATAAGATATATTTGAATTTATAAGACCATTGAAAATCCTTAGGAAAAATGCATTCTACTTAAGTAGTCATTTGTTACCGAGTACGATATCTGCAGGAGGTCAAGAAGGAGTGCATCCAAAAGCCCACATCCTGGCGAGTCCGAAATGCTATAAGATTATGCCGCATGCTAATCTATATCACAACCCCACCTAAAAAATCCTTACTAATAGAAAACGAATTTCAGATTTTCGGCCAACATTTCATGAGATCGGTCACGCACTGTATATGGTGTTGTGATACCGATAAAGACAGCAGGGACCATAGTGGTTATTTGTGAATTATCAACCAAAAGAAGCCAGCCATATCCAACCAACTGAGTTGATAACTCAAGATTCAATCCCGGGATCTCTGGCATTTAAGTCGAAGATTCTACCATTGAGTCACGGACCCGTTGTCCTGTCAGTTGTGATCAGGAATATTAATGATGTTGTAGTGGCACTCATCAACCAGGTTAGGGGACATGCTCGTCCCAAGTTTTTGGGATTAAAAAAATACTATTGCGCATATTTTCGGATATTACACCCCAGCTAGTCGTCTGACGATTGAGGAAGGGCTCCTGCTGTTCACCAATAGGCATTTACTGTATCAAGTTCCCTGGTCAGTATTGACTGCGCCGGATTCCATTTGTGCTTGAAAAATTGGCATATAGCATCTCGACTTATATGTTCATTGATTTATGCCTCATCTGGGTGCATTGCTCCAGCCCACAGCAGCCCTGAAATCGTCTGAACGGCATCAAAACCCTAATGTGACACATCTATGTCCTTAGGCCCCCTCCAGTAACCCACCCGCTCTTATCACAAAACGCAGGGTCCTAGTCCAAATCCCAGAAGCTTAACAACAACACGTACGGCAATCTAAAGACCGGCTGATCGGAGTCTAGCTCTCAGTATTACATGTCTACTTAAATCACATAAGTAGCTAGCCACACATCAAAATGGACGCGGTCTCACACAATGGATGCTTACTGAGGTATTTCCATAGCTACGACCACCCTCACGCTAAAATTAGTCGTCTGGTGAACTCTCCGTTGTGTAAAGAATGTGTTTGACCTTGGCGAAGGACAGTTGACAAAACACCAGGTACGGACAACGCACAAGCCCGCAACTATTTTACACACCCAGACTGTACACCCTAATGATGCGTTTGGCCATTTAAACGGAAAAGAACTGTCTACAAACGACTATTTACCAATTGGAATGCAATTTGTTGTGGCCAGACCGAGAAATCACCTTCCATCCGTAAACATTAACATCCGCCAGCATTAGGTAAACGAGGCCATTTGTCCCAGATAGCGATGCATATATTTTACACAGGAAAGGTACATGAGAGAAGACCAGCTTCATATATTTGCTCTAACTCTGAAAAACTCGGCGAACTCAGTGGGATTCAAACCCACGACGGCAAGGGGAAGGTTTGAGTACAACCAACGCTCTAGCCGCCCGAGCTGTAAGATCCCACCGGCCGTCGGGAGTTTAATCACATTTGGATCGAGTTGGCCGAGGAGCCTACTGCAACGTATGCATTCCACCAGTTCTGAGCCAGTAAGCTGACTGCCCAAACAGGACTTCCAAAGTAATATATGTGGAATTCACAAGAGGACTACCAGGTTTACGACCTCGTTGGGATTTGAACCCAACAAAATACCTATTAATTACGTGAACCTAGTTGTTATTTGGTGGATTCTAGACTGATTACCTGGAAAATCCTGTTTGTGCAGTCAGCTTACTATCTCAGAACTGGTGAGATGCATACGTTGCAGTAGGCTGGCCGACTAACTCGCGGTACCCGGTGGGATCTTATAGCTCAGGCGGCTACAGCGTTGGTTGTACTCAAATCTTGCCCTTGCTGTCGTGGGTTTGAATCCCACTGAGGTGGCCGAAACGGCTACTTAAAACTGGTATCGTTGGCGCCGGCCAAAAAGTTCCTGAGAGCAGTGTACTCAGACGAGGCAGACATCAATAGGCATATCCATTCAGATGCCTCATACAGAATTCTCAAGATTGAGCGGAGGCGGACATAGACAATACTGACCTGGTAGCTGCATACGGTGGACACCTGTTGACATCAACCAATCGCAGAATACTTTGTCAAGCATGGTTGAAAGTTAACTGTTTCTTGCGCATTGCCCATTTGCCATATCACGAGTGAGAGCACCAGTTTCTACAATCTACCCCGTAGAAATTTATCTATTTCTAATTAAGTTTCACAGGATCTAAATATCTACACATTATAAAATATTTGAAATGTACTGAGTTCAATAGAACTACTGAGAACCGCTAAATAACTTAGCAGGAAATCGTTCTCACATCCTTTATATGAGCCATTACTTTTGTCTTCTAGTATAACAAAATCTAGGAGAAAATGCCAGGGAACTCGCAAATGGACAGAATCCGATTACGTGAGCTAACTGATGAATTCGCCTGTGCATAAAACAAGAGTATCCTGCGTATACCATATCAAGGGTACGGGTCTTTAGAATCAGGTGATGCGTCGCAGTTTACCGACAAAACAGTCTGATGACCGCCGTCGATCGTCAACACTAATAAAGAGCTGCATTTCTTCGATCTCCACTCTTCTTAGAGAGGACGAAAAATTTGTCGGTTCTTAGTTCGTAGCCGTACCAGCAGTAGACAAGCCCCAGCCTTACCTTTAGCCCAACAAATAACCCATAACCGTAACCCCTAACCCCTAAATCCAACCCCTAACGTTAACCCATAACCCCTAACCCTAGCTCCAACCCCTAACCCTGACTCCCAATCCTAACGCCTAACCCTAACCCCTAGCCCTAACACCAAACCCTTAACTCCCACCCCTAACAGGTACGGCTACGAAATAGGATCTAGCAGTGCTTTGCCAAAACCTACTAACCTCGAGTCAAAGACAACGTCTCATCGAAAACGCCTGCTACGGACCATTCTAAACAGTAACTGCCAGTGAAGAGCTACATTAGGACTCCGAATTGCATAAAACGCACATTTCTGAAGCTGTCTTATGAGTTGATTGTTTAAACGTCCCACAGCCTCCTTCTCCCTGTGAAGAGCGCGGATAGCCTTGGTCATGGCGACGAGGCGAGCATTCTGAAACCTGTCATTGTGCATACTGCTCCCTCTGCCGTCTTGCTCACCGCAGCGGTTCCTGCGGGGTCTCTGGCAGCCGACAGCGTCCGCACCTTGCGACGGCGATACACTGCTGCTCAGGAGCCTGCGAAGACGATCAATCTCGCCGTAGGCGTTCTCCAGCGCCAATCTGGTTTCCCTTTTTTGGTTCTGTTTTACCTCGTCCTGTAGCGATCTTGTAGGACCGACAGGGAGGCAAAAGAAAATGGCAGAAAATGTAGGGGAGGTTTTTTTGTTGAAATTTGTCTAGCTTGACTGACTTTTGTAGACGTGAAACTGATAACCGAAATCAGATCAACTCCAGTGGCAACAAAAAAGGGATTTTACGGGTGGGGCTGATCAAAAAGTCGCAAAAGTCCGCCCAAATCGTGAGGGGACCAAAGGTTGCAATAAAAGCGAAGTTTGTATAAACGGACTAATCTAGAAAAAGAGATAAACCACACCAAGTCTGAAAATGATTCGAAACTCGCGCGACAAGACCGAAGGATGTGCTTGAACGCCTGGATGGCGGACGATGCAAGGAAAAGTAGATGGGGAGTGGAAGATGACCAGTGAGAAGACAGAATGGCGGATGTGGACCGTAGAATAACTTTAGGACGAAGAAGTGGCTAGGGACGATAACCCAGACTGACACTAGGTCGTCGAAAAGAAAGGGTAAGCGTCAGCGGTTATGCACAAATGAATGTCAGTAGGCAAAGTATTATGACAAAGCAAAGTTTGCAGATTGTAGTAAGCGACACGACGGCCAGGAGTAGGCGTGATGCCCAGCGCGCTAGCGCTTCCCCAGGCGAAAGCTAAACGCTGGACAAGGGAGGAGAGGGGAAGATTCGGCCACAAAAACGAGACCGGACGGTGACGTCTTGTCCAGCCGGAGTCCACTAGACCGACATTAAGTGCAATTTTATATGCTGCAGTAGGCAGAAAGTGAGAATGCAAACGAAAACCGCCTCCGGCCATTCGACCGACTTTGGTAACCCGAAGGAAAATCACAAAACATACAAACCGAATCCATGCTACTGAAGTAAGATAAGTAGGCAGATATACGAAGTTGGACCGTTCAGGTAACACGTCCACATAATTTAGTCCTGCCCAGAAAAGTTTTGTATGAGCATAAGCCTGCTGCCCTATCTTTGAGCTACGTAAGTACGCTCTGTCGCGTGAAAGCAAAAGTGGCCGCACTAGGTGAGTGGGGCATCTAAATATTTCTCGTGGAAGACGTTTGAATTCAGACAAACTCTCCGCACTCAGATTGCAGCCACGGCACGACCGTTGATAAAGGCAAACATGCTGTAAATAAATACATTATTGTACGCACGTGTACCGCTTCTTTAACCTTAAATCTTGATCACGCCTCCTTATGTGACCAGTGTAAGCCAGTTGTGGTCATGGTGTCACGAACGATCACGATCACTGATTTGTTTTACACGATTGTGTCGTTGACGTTCTGGTGCCGGTAAACTTGTTGATGGCACGCTGAGTGCCGCGCCCCGGATGACCGCGATGACAAAACAAGTGTTTCTTGCGATTAGATCCTCCAATCGGGATTTTGCTTTTGGCGACCTGGCTGATTAAGATTGACTGTAAAGCGTCTAAATTATTTAATTTGCTGGTCTCCAAAAACTCCGCAAATTCAGTCATCAGACTGAGATTTTCGCGTACTTTTTATAAGTATTCTGACTGCACTGCAGCTATCAGAACGTCTAAAGTAAATTCTGACCGAATTTTGATGCAAACAGAACTCCCCTCGACATCGGCAAGCACTCATGGTGGAATCAAAATTTTAATCCTGATTGAAACTACCCAAGATGATGGTGCCAACTACGTACATATATATCTTGAGCATTATTGCCTATACAGTTCATGCCAAATGGTAACGCCTTCATGTAAGTCATTGTTCCGGTGTCATGACAACGAGGACGCTCAATCAAAATATCCCGCATTAAATGGTAACGCGTATACGCTAAGTCTAGCACAACAATCAAAACTAGTGAGGACTGCTTTTGTGCCAACATTTTATTGATGATGATATCAGAGTGACACCTAAAAGTCGAAGTCACCTTCCGCGTCATCACCTTCGACGAGGAAACACGTCAGGAGTTGACTAATTTTAGCGGGGATTTTATAATCTTGACCGGGGGCACAAGATTATTGCAACTCTTCTGCTTATGCGCCATGTCTGATCAAACCACGGTTTTTGCTCAGAACTTCTTGATAACTAAACTTCAAACCTTAAAAACAAATAGCAATTCGAAAGGGGCAAGAGTGGCTGATCACTGCAATATTACGCTTACTTTCTTAAACCACGATCTAACCGTAACCTGCGTTTCACCGCTTCCACTCGGGGTGCTCAAGTGAACAGTCCTTCATCTTCAAACTTCCCTTTCTGACAGATTTCAAGAGGTTTAAACAGCAGTAAAAATGGCACTTCTAGGTAACCGGCCAGAAGGGGCGTTCGTATTCGAAGGGTGCAGTTATTTCCTAGGACCTCAATTAGTAGGTTAAACGACCTCTGCTTAGAGACTGCGATGTCCCGGCATATTTCGCTCTTGTGTGGGGCGCGTGATTAATATTTGGCCCAGATTGCCGATCCGGGGACATGTCTTTGACTGGGGAACAGGGGGCGCCCTCTCTTCGTTTGCTGTGCTGCGATCCAGCCAGTGAATACGCCTCACCGAGTGAACTTCTCCTGGACTTCTGAGATGGACAAGGGGCGAACCGACTTTGTTCAGAGTGCGTATGAGAAATAAACTGGTCAAATATATGATGCTCCGAGAGTTATTCACCCGGAATAAATGACTTTCTTAGTTAAACAGCCAGAACACCTAACCCATGAGATAATGTGTTTCGATGCCTTTTTATCGTGTGCCTGTGAGGGAAAACAGGATAAGTAAATAAAAGCAAGATCCTGCACTTTGAGCACCAAATAAAGATGTTTATGAGACTGCTAAGTGCATCGTATTCGATTTAGTGCGGCATCAAGCGTTCTAAAATTCAAAGAACTATTAAATCTATGTCATGTGAGAACTGATTATTTAAGTAGACTGACCAAACCAGATGAAAGTTAAGATCACGCAAAACCTACGACAAGCGTTGTTGCTGTTGTCAGTTCCTGACTTGAACTACCACAGAAACTTGAAAGTCCACCGAAAAGTTTTATTCTCAATTTCTGCGGATATGAGTATTTGCTTTTATCAGCAAAACTAATGCTCACTTTTCTTAATCATCTCCGAGTGTAAAATTTGCCGAGAAGACTGTGATAATGAGACATCGTCGGCACTGTCAAGGATGCAAATCGGAATTCCGACCAGCCATAAATTCGAAAAAATAAAAAACGCAAAACACTCACCTGACTCTTTTTTCCTTTTCTTCAAGTTGTTCTTCTAATAAATCCAATCGCCGTTTTAGCTTGGTCACGATGCAGGCAAATTTCGCGTCCTTGTCTTTGGAAGTGGAATCGGCTATGGTTTCTAGAATTTTCTGATACTCAACACTCTGCGAACTTAGGCAATAAATGACCGGGCATACTTGTCTGTGTTTTTCCCTTTCCAGTTTTTTGCACTTCAGAGTTAATTCTTCAATTCGCTCTCGCTGAATAGAAAGTTCCTAAATAAGGGAAAAAGTATTTGTCCAAGGAATTTGCAAATGCTCTATATTTTGCTGAAGCTAAAGCTTTAACAAGCAATTTTATGGTCGTAAAATGTATTTTATGATTCAGGACACATTGCGTCTAAAAATAAAAGCGCATAATGTTCTGCCGTCTAAACGGGATATATTTATAGTTTACTGGGGGCATTATTCTACAAGCAAAATCAAATGTTTCAGTATTGCCGTCTTACAAGACAAATTCACAATCAAACTCAGCGTTATCAGATTTCTTTCTATGATGTCCAAAATCCAATGGGACAGTTATTTCACCCCGACAAGGATTTCATGCCCCAAAGTTGGAAACAAGTCTGGATGATTCGTTTAAGACTGTATTCATAGTGCTATATAGTTTTGAAAAACTGACAGTAATAAACACTAATATGATAGCGGAAAGCGTTCTCTCATTCCGCAAAAGACAGTATGAATATGTCGATTTTGGATTATTTATTGAGAGGGTGAAATTTTAAAAATTACCTGTGTTAATGATAACCGCCTTCCTCTGTTATCTTCTGTTTACCACTGTTTTCATTTACATCATTTATCTTTACATTATTTACATTTCCATTATTATAAAAAGTAATTTACGAATTTAACTGGCAACTAAGTAAGATTTTGTGAAGAAAACCGGTTTTTTAAATTCGATTGTCCATGGACATAAATCAGCAATATTTGGCCATTTTCAGAAAATGAAAAACACCTGTACCGGCTGATTCTTCATTACTCTTGGCCGATAATGAATTTAACAAAATGTTCAAGTCTAAATCGTGTACTCCATCTCAGAGTACGTTTGTTGAATCGTAAACCCGTTTACTAATGGAGTTATTTCATTTAAATCTTTGATAAATGATACTTTCAATGTCACCAAAACCAGCTGCTGGAACTGGTCTTTCAGTCTTATTGCTGTGGAATGGAAACAAAGAATAATTTTGTTCTCCTCTGAATCTGGAAACTGTACATACTAGGATATTTTATAAAAGAGGCAATGGCAACCTTAAATAACATCAAATAAACTTTTTTAATTAGGTAAGGCATGCGGGTTAGAATCAACATAAAGGCACCTTTCTTAGCCCGTTGGATTCCTCAAGAAAGTCGTCAACGTTTTTTCCGGCCAAAAGATCAGTACGATATGTTGGAGGCCTTCGCAGTGGCGTTGAGAAAGTGGTGTGGACTGGTGGACTAGGGAGCATAAAATGATTGGCCGAGACAACTAGGCGTCTGCGGGTGCTGTTACGCGACCTAGAATCTGGAGTTGTTGCTCTTGATGCCTGGGGCTGAGGAATTTCATTTGGCCAATTTGCCGCTAAGCTGCGTGATCTTGCCGAGGACATGACTGTCAAAAACAAAATGTTTGGAAAGCGTAACGTTTGTGTTATTTAATGCGCTTGACGATTTAGAAGGCTGGGAAAGGCTGCCCAGCAGATGTTAAAAATAATGATTTCTTAAGTTGTTAGTCCGAAATTATGTTCCTTATCGTCACACAAGAATTAGAGTGAGATTACATGAAGCGATAATCATAAGGATAAAGACTAAATACGACGTTGTGGTCTTGGCCATCAATTATTTAAACGATCTTCATTAACTGGTTGCGTGTATAAATTAAATATAAATATAAACCGCAGACAAGGGCACTAGAGTAGATGATTTAACTCTAGAAATTTTGAGATCCGTGTTGGAAATGGTGGCAGTGTACATATTCAATATGGTACGTTTGTTTTTTAAAACTGATTGGAATCCCTGAGAGCCCTTTTCTAAAGACGAATCCATGTTAGACCTGTTTTATTGAGGAAAACCAGACCGAGATTAAGCAGAAATTGGACGTTTCCGGATATCTGCGTAGTTTCCTGTTAGTAAGTATTACTTGCGCTCGTTGCGTTGTAAAGAGGCATTTATGTAATTAAGAAAATTTGCATAAAAATCTATTCCGAAAAGGGGAAGTGTGCTTTTAAAATTATGAAAACCAGATGAAGACAGGTATGTAAAAACGCCTTCGTTTTATAAAACCTGAAGCAATTTGCACTTTACAAGTCCTATTTGGCAAACATGTGATGTTTTTGTCATTAAATGCGGTAGTAAGCACGTTTGACAGTGTCTAATTTACCCCCATCGGGAATCAGCAGGCACAAGGTGCTGCCATCTTTCCGTTCCATGCCGTGCAAAAAAGATGTCAAAGCAATTCCTATTGGAAATTGGGTTTAAGTTTATACAAAAATTGGCAGCTGAAGGGCTGCCGCATTTTCATTATTAAGTTGGTCACCCTGTGAATGACTGTTAACAAAACAGTGCCCAGAGCTAAGTAATTTGGGCTAAAATGGTCCACAAGACGACGCTTTTACTCGTCGGACACTAAAAGGTTGTAATATATACGAAGAAGTTCCCTGGAGAACACACTGTATCGATACCAACTTTCAAGAACTGTCGACGCCTGTTGGTTAAGTTTGCCATCAAATTCGGAGGGCAACCAATCGAAAACGGAGGCGATGAACAGCAAAATGCTCATCGACACCGTAAAGGATGCCGTCGGTTACAACGGCATTCATCGGCGCTAAATTGACATCGTAGTGTCGTCTGATAATGCCCCTTTTCACTGCTCAAATGAAGTATGATTTCAATTCAGTCTACGACTATTTTCTAATATTTTAGACCACTCCGCCTGCAGTCTTCGAAACATTTTTATCCCCGCCAATATTCCGGACATAGATTCGATCAAAAATCACTTCGCATTAATTAGAAGACATTTAAGAAAGGCAAGAAATCAGCTTTAAATATAGCAAAAGTTGGAATTTGTGCTTAACATCTATATAAACAAAGCCCCATAAACAGCTTGGTAGGCCCTATGTCCTTCCCGCTCACAGAAACTCCAAAAATCGAAGGACAATTGACAAAGTACTAATACGTCGTGCTTGCTATTGTTTTTCATCATTTTGTCGTTGTATGACTTTTTCCTCTTCCGCTGACGGTTATATGAGATCTTGATTAATTGACTTGCAATAAGATCATTTTTTAACCAGGAGATTTTTTAAAAAATAAGTCAGCAAAAATTGTCGCAGAAACCAAGCTGTGCCTTCTTTCAAAGCATAGCTTTCGTAGATGTGGGGACAGTTTGTGCGCTACAACGACTTTAGCCCCTAGTTCGTGACCTTTCATCAGATAGGTCATTTACTGAAGATGCAGTAGATATTTCTCTAGGAAATAATCCTCTTTTTGAGGAAAATTGATTCCCTCCTTTACGAATACAAAGTTTTCAGGCAAATAACGTGCCTCAAACTACATTGGGGCCTGGTAGACTCAGAGGCGGTCGACGCTGCAGCAGAATAAAATCCACCATCGGTCGACCATAATTCAAAATTCCGTTAAACTGTTTTGCGCGGGAGCACGTGGGAATGTTTTTTAATCTAAGTACGTATTTTTGTCCGCAAACAAACTTTAGAATGTGCAGGAATAATGGATATTCTCTAAAAAATTAACAATTTCTGATAGAAAATAGCGTGAGATAGGAATCGTTTTTCACTCTGCCAGCACCAGCCCCCTCGACTCTCAAGGGGGCTATGACGGGGCTGTGTGGAACTGCGAAAAAGCTGGAGATGGGGTTATGGCGGGGCAGATCCCCGATGTTGCGCCCTCGTGCCCCCTCACCGAAAAGATGTACATGGGGATACCTGATATTTGCTTTTTGCCCCCTCCTTGCCAGACCGTCTGGCGTGGCTGCGGAGACCCGAACCCTTTATTTTTCGCGTTATAGTCCAGATCACCCTTTTATATTCCGATTTTCCCCTGAATCCATGCTATATCATACCCTTATGCCTTCCTGCGAACCCCTCATTGTCTTTATTTTCCTGTTTTAGTCCACCCCCTTTTCCAAAGCCGATACTCCTCACGATCGTTGGCAGACCTTCACGCGTTACTGCGAAGCCCCGAACGAACCAAACTGATCAGCACACTTGAACGCAATTTATTGGTTGTAGAAAATTTATTAAATGAAAAAGATAAAATTGTAGTATGCACAAGTATTCATGCTTCGTCAAAGGACATATCTGGTTGGTTGTCCGTGTCGGTCGGATTAGTTAACTCATTTCTTTCGATATATCTTAATTGAGATTAAAGCTCCAATTACGTCCATGCATGTGAAAGTGTGTTTGTGGATAAAACAAATATGCACTTTTCCAAAATAGAAATTATCTGACTAAAAATAGTCTTCGTTATGACCGAGAATATCGGAAACAAATAGGAGATTAGAACTGAAGTATTCATTAGTGTTTCTCAAAAACGACATAAGTAATTGTCGATTTTTTGATAATCAGACAAACATTTCCGCAACCGTTTAAAGCATGCAACTATTAACAATATTACTGTTATAAATATTTGCGTTCGTTTTGGTAAATTTATACAGAATGAAAATGAAGTGCTCACGTTAAAGGTAACGCATTTATATAAAATGGGTGACACTCCAGATTGCGCCAGTGATGAAAGGCGTCCGCCTGACACAAAAACCGGCCTGCGAATAAACACACCTCAATGAAAACTTAAAATGCAAAAAACGTATTGAAAGTGTTTCTTTTTAGGGTTGTCGTTCAGTAGATTTCGCAACCGCACCTCCAAATATTCGAAAAAGGCGGGGCGTTGTGCTAAGAATAAACAATAGTCTCAAAGTTAACGACGACACCGCTATCTCCAGCCTATTTCGTAAAAGGCTCTGGGTGGACCGAAACTTAGATTGAGCGGTAAAGATTCTATGTAGGACTTCAGTTAAGGTTTATAAGGTCGGTGAAATTCGTTGAAACTGTCGCATAAGCAAAGACCCCTGGATGGATTAGTTCCTATTCTTTATCACCCAAATCATTCGTAACTGGGAGAGAGGACATTCAGTCAACGGAAGTAAATTGTATGAGGAATTATTTTTAATGTTTTAAAAAACCGGACAGGGTAGATATCAATATGGGCACATCATACAAGGTACACGTACGAGGAGCCTGGGGGCTTCCAAGGGGCGCTATAATAAACCTTTCCTATTCGCAGCCTTCATGACTGCCCCGAGGATGGGCATGTCCAGATGCCCCGCGTTCCATTGTAAAGCAGTTTTTTCTAATGTGAGTTTACGCAAGAAAGTGGGGATTCCGTGGATCCTCCTTGAGCTTTCACACGAGGATTTTTTCATCAATACACCCAGAATATTTTCATTAGCTAAGAACCGTCAGCATCAGTACTGCATACGAACAGACAACTTATCACACTTTTAATGCTTAGCGCTCACAGAGCATTGTTGATGCGGAGTTCACACTAATTAAAATAAAAAAGGTATAGACAACAATTTTGGAGTTAAGCCAGAAATCTATAATCAACCCTAGTAGGTCTCGCTTGACAGTCAGTTTTAAGCAAATATTTTAATCCAAGCGGGAACTCCGTAAATTCTTCTCGTCCTTATGGAGAAGACTTATCAGAAGGACAAAGTAGAGGCACGGGGACGGTAAACAATGCTTAGTTGCTCAGGGCTTGTCTGAATCGAATGCAGTCGTACCCGAAGACCATGTCTCAAATGACCTTACTCCTTTTCATGGTCTAATAAGACAATTACATAAGCTGGCTGGGGAAACAAAAGTCTTGAAGGAATTCCGTGTCAGAAAGTGGAGTGAGGATAGGACAAGACACTACTACCTCGTTCCCTCAAAAATAAACTGGAGAACAAATATCTAATGAAATTAATCCTGTCAAAAAGGCCAACCTGGAGAACTCGTACAAACTGATGAATTTAAGTCGAGACGGAGGAGCGACGAATACAACCTGGCGCTCTTCAAAGGGAAAGTGGTTGATAAGAATTTGGCGTTTAAGTCAAATCGGCCAGCAATAGTAAGGACGTTGGCAGCTACGCAGCTAACGCTGGCAACATTGTAGAACCATCATTGCGAAACTACAACAGAATTAAGCTGTTAACGCTCAGCGTTCTGACCACAGGGGCCGACGATGATAAAGCACATCAATCAACAAAAAAGCCTTTGAAAATGACGTCGGCCGTCACGCAGTAATGCCTGCAAATATGCCTACGAAATTCGGCTGGCACGAAACTGGGGTGTACGTATGCAAACCTACAAATGTCATAACAAAACACGATGACTTAAGACTTTGTCTTGCCGAAATGTCACCAGATGTGATAGCATTTACCGAAACCTGAAATATCTGTGACAGCGGAATAACATTGACTGGACACAAAAAATATATCAGAGGGTCGTTGAAAACCGTTTGGGCGGTGGAAAAGTTGCGTATGTGAAAGAAGTCCTGATAAATAAATAAATAAATAAATAAATTTTAATTTAATGCCAGTTTACAGGCATTGTCAAGGGAAGCGATTAAACACAAATCCGACCAGCAGTGAAAAAAAATCTCCTGAGCTTAAGGCATAAAAATATAGTTGATGGTGGTTTTTGTGGTTTGGAGGGCTCAGGAGAAAAAAACTGTCGGCGGTGGTAGAATATCGACCGTCAAGAAGGGGGGAGGTTGCACGGTATCGGAGATTATCGGACGTCAAATTCCTTTTATGAAGTTGGGGATAGTCAAAGTAGAGGCGTTGAGGAACAGCTGGTGAGACCGGCCATAGTGTTCAGAGACCACAAACGCCATCGGTACGGTACAGTCGATCAGTAGATTCGGCACCCCAAATTTGTGGGAGCTTTTCTGAATGCAAAAATCGAGTAATAGTTCTCTTAAATAAAGGATAATTTTGCAGAGTTTTCACACCCATGGGTAGTTTATTCCAAATAGCAATTGCATTTACAGAATACAACCGACGATATTTAACAGTACGTGCCAGAGGCAGAAATAAGAAGACCTCACGGTGACTGCTACGTCGTGGGTGGATATGATGTCTCAAAGAAGTGAGTGGGTTAAATGTGTGATTATATAAGAGTTTAAATAGCAAAAATAGTCCCTTTCGTAATCTACGGAACCATAAATGATCGAGGCCTGTAAGCCGGCAACGTTCTTGGTAAGACAAATGTCGGTGTTCCGGGGTTAAAATTCTCTTAGTAAAAAAGTGTTGAACGGATTCTATTTTCTTCCGCTCAGTAGCACGCATGAGGCTAAATGAAAACGAACAGTATTCCAGGCCAGGTCTAACGTACATGTTGAAAAGGCGCTTTCTAATGTCCCTAGTTTTAAAATTTCGGAGGATAAACCCGGTCGTTCTACGTGCTTTGGAGACTATCAAGGCACAGTGCTCCGAGAGATTAAGACTCTTGGAGTATGATACGCCCAAATCCCTTATAACCCCTGGCACATTTATTGCGTGACCTTCAATACTTAGTTGAGGTTGGCGGTCGTCGCCAACCACCATGACTGAGCACTTATGCCAAGAAAGAGAAAGGCGCCATGTGCGGCACCACTGGGCGAAAGCCTGTAGATCGCTCTTTAGGAGCTCAAGCACGATGTCATGATCTGCCGGCCTATATCAATATGCAACTTTAAGATCATCGGCATACATGAAAGGCTTACCATTCTGAAATAAATCGGGTACATCATTAACGAAAAGGCAAAATAAAAGCGAGCCGAGTACACTACCCTGGATGACTCCACTCCTCACACGTGTGGGGTTGGAGATGGTATTGGAAATCTTAACTCGTTGTGTGCGAGTGCCCAAATAAGAGGATATAAAATTCAAAAGTTTGCCACCTATTCCGAAAGATGACAATTTCAAGAGGAGAAGAGCATGGTCAACACGGTCAAAAGCTTTGTGAAATCGAAATATACTGTGTAAAGAGCAAAACCATGGTCCCTAGATTGGAGAAGATAGTCAAAGAAAGAGAGTTGACAGGTGTCACAAGATCGAGCTTTGAGGAATCCATGCTGAGCAACACTCAGTAAGTTATTCGCTGTTAAGTGACACATCATCTTATCCTTGATCAATGTCTCTAAGATCTTCGAAACTGCAGGGAGGGTGTTTATTGGCCGAAAGTCATCAAATGATGTAGATTTGCCGTGCTTAGGAATGGGCAAAATGTGTGATTCCTTCCACAAGGTAGGATAAGTTTCACTTTCAAGAGCAAGATTAAATATCTTACATAGGAGGGATGGGAAGATAGTGTTTGCATCGGCTTTTAAAATGCTTACTGGGACACCATCAGGGCCTGGACTATAAGATTGACGAAAACGCCGAATCGCAACAGTCACATCCCACAGAGTGAAAGTTATAGTTTCTAGAACTGCCCCAGTCAATGACTGGATGTTCGGAAGCGGAGTGGTCGAGTCTTCAATAAACGTTTTGGACAGGAAATCATTGAAGCTATCCGCGGTTAACTGGGCATCAACTATAGGATTTCCGAGATCGTCTCGAAGGATGGGATACTGCGTCCTTCTCTGAGTTCGTATTTTTCTAGAGAAAAGTTTCGAGACATTTAACGAATGGTTTTCAGTAAAGTGGACCTCTTCGGCTAGCTGTTTTTCTTCAGACAATCTCTTAGCTCGATCAAAAATATCACGAATCAAGGGCAGAACAGAAACATCGTTCTGCAGATGGAAACGACGATAAAGCCTGCGCAATCTGCGACGAAAGGGTAAAGGTAGGAAAATCTCATCCCCAACATTAATAATTTTCCTACGGGGGACAAAACGAGAAATAAGCGTCGGAAAATACTACTAGGTTTGCGCGTAGTAAGAAAGCTATTTGGTAGAACATCAGGGCAAATGGTTCTCAAAATGCTACATTTATTGATACAATGATCACGGCAGCGTTCATAACGGATGCAGTAGGGAAAATTCTGGGACAGCTACAGTCGACAAAATCACCCGGTCCGTCTGACATATCTGCAAAAGTTCAGTGTGAACTCGCAGACCAACTGGCCTCCCAATTCTTCAAGGTCTTCGAGAGTTCGATGGGAACTGGGTCTTTGTCTATCGACTGGAAGCTAGCAATTATAAGTTCTCTACATACAGACCGAGAGAGAACCCCGCCAAATAACTTTTTACTGGTGGGTCCCACAAGTAGGCGTTGTAAAATAATGGCGAAACTAATGACAAGGGGACTGATGAGGCATACGGCGGAGATCAAAAGTCTTAATGGGCATCAGCATGGATTTGGGAGCGGTTAATCCTGAGTCACCAACCTGCTCTCATCAGTAGAAACCTGAACGAAATCCTTAGGGATGGATTTGTTATCACATGTAGTTCACACTGACTTCTGCAAAGCACTTGACATGGCGCCGCCCAGACGACATATAATAATAATAATAATAATAATAATTTCATTTAATGCCAGTCTGCAGGCATTGTCAGGGAAGCGTTAAACACAAATCCGGCCAGCAGTGAAAGAAAACTCCTATCACATAGGAATAAAAATAAAGTTGACGGAGGTTTTCAGAGTTTGGAGGGTTCAGAAGAAAAAAACTGCTGACGACAAAATTTCGACCATCAAGAAGGGAGGGGTTGCGCGTTATCGGATATTATCATTCGCCAATTTCTTTCATGAAGCTGGGGCTAGTGCAAAAAGAAACACCGAAGAATAGCTTTCGCTGTTGGCCAAAGAAATTCTCCCTGGTGAGGCCGGCCATAGTGCTCAGAGACCACAAACGCCATCGCTACGGTAGAGCCGATCGGTGGATTCAGCGCCCAAAATTTGTGGGAGCTTTTCTGAGTGGAAAAATCGAATAAAGGTTCTCCTAAATAAAGGATAATTTTGCAGAGTTTTCACATTCCTGGGTAGTTTATTCCAAATAGCAATTGCATTTACAGAATAGAACCGACGATATTTAACAGTAAGTGCCAGAGTATGCATAAAAATACCTCACGTGGACTGGTTAAATCGAGGGTGGACATGATGTCTTAAAGTAGTGAGTGGGTTTAAGATACGATTAAATAAAAGCTTAAATAGCAAAAATAGTCCCTTTTGCAATCTACGAAACCATAAAGGATCAAGGCCTGTAGGCCGGCAACGTTCATGAAAAAGGAAAATGTCGGTTTTCCAGCGTTAAAGCTCTCTTGGTAAAAAAGTGTTGAAGGCATTCTATTTTCTTCCGCTGGGCAGCACGCATGAGGCTAAATAAAAACGAACAGTATTCCAGGCCAGGTCGAACGTGCATATTATAAAGGCGCATGCTAATATCACTGGCTTAAAGATGTCGGAGGATAAACCCGGTCGTTCTACGTGCTTTGGAAACTATAGATAGATAGATAGATAATTTTTATTAAAGACCCGTCGGGGTCCCATCAAAGCAAGTTAAAATAAATTTGCATGCGAGTTTTGGACGAGGTAGGCCGAATCTTTACAAAATGCAATTCATAGTTTCTGAATTAGAAGCCCATTGAGAAACATGATGATTGAGAGGTGAAAAAAAACTCCTTACAAAAAGTTAAAAATGATTGGATTAATTTTACAGGAGAAAAAAAACCCTCCATAAAAATAATAACAGAAAAAAGCGAGCAGGACTGGCCTGTAGGTGGTGGTATATAACGGAAGGTTGTCGGTCTTCGTCAGGGTAGCAATAAATGTCGAATGTGGGTCAGACAGGACTGGCTTGCAAATGGCATTGTATACGGGATTCACAATTGAGATCGTCTGGGCCTGATTGGTACGCCGCGTCAAAGAGGCCAGAGGAGAGGAACCGAGATACGATCGGCCACAGCACGCTTCGAGCTCAGCCGAGCAGTGAGGAAGGGAGGTACGACCGAACTACTAGTAGACAGTGAATACTGAGGGTTCCGCCGTGAGCGTCGACAGACCGCATGAGGTCGGAATGAGGGAGATGACGTCAAAATCCGCGAAAATTGTCGCTATGGGGGGGAGTGATAGCAGTGGATTTAGAAACCAATTCAAAATAGGGGTTTCTTATGATATAATTAAGAGTTACCACTTAATCTACCACTAAATCCCAGGAGGACCCTTCTCGAAGTCAAGAATCTGAGTGTTCGGGAATGAGACCGTTAACAGTGCCTTTATGCTTTCCGGTGTGAGATGGTTGCGTAATTTCGACTTGAATACCAGTAAAGTAGGCGATAATCTAATTTCAGGCGGAAGATTATTCCAAAGGAAGGCATATTTGGAAGCAAAGAAGAAGGGGCGCTTAGATGTAGTACAAAGAGGCGGCGGAATCACCATGCAGGAGTTGCGCGTGGCATAAGACCGATCTCTCGGAGTGAGAGTGTCAATGTGCGG
This sequence comes from Spirometra erinaceieuropaei, assembly GCA_902702965.1. Taxonomy (NCBI): domain Eukaryota; kingdom Metazoa; phylum Platyhelminthes; class Cestoda; order Diphyllobothriidea; family Diphyllobothriidae; genus Spirometra; species Spirometra erinaceieuropaei. Next base: position 44,638 of record CACRXP010001253.1, read on the forward strand.
AAGACTGGAGCTAGAGTTGATGCGAAAAAGGAAGCAAAGGCCAGCTTCGAGTCTTCTAAACCACAAAAACCTAATGTTCGTCAGCTGACATCTCTGAGTATAAGAAATACCGGGTGCAACATGAGAGAACAGTTTCCGGGTGAAAACCCTCTGAACATTTTCGATTTTATTACGGTCGCAGGCGTTCATTAAACCGAAGAAAGGACAGCAGTATTCGAGGACTGGAAGAGCAAACATTTGATAAAGTCTTAGCTTCATTTCCGGAAGGAAAAAGTTATGTGATTTGAATCCACATATCTGCGCGGCTTTGGCAGAGATTCTATCTGCATGAGGTGATAAAGCAAGCTTATGTGTATAACTTAGACCTAGGTCCTTTATTGTGAAGCATTCTGAGAGTGGGTTATTCTGAAAAATTATGGGACCAGGAAGTTTGGCAGGACCAAAAGACATGAAACTACACTTGGATGATGAAAACTCCATCTGCCATGTCAAACCCCATCTGCTTAAACGTAGTAAATCGGCATTTATTTTTTCAACACAAGCATTTGCGTTGTCCTTAGAGTATGAGTAAACACACTTGAGGTCATCGGCCTAAGTAAAAGTTTGCGAATTTCCTAGTTCAGTCGAAATATCATTGATGTACAGAAGGAAGAGTAGCGGACCCAGAACCGTGCCTTGAAGTACCCCACTCGTGATCGAGTGAGGTGTCGAGTAGCTATTACCGACCATGACTTTCTGATATCGGTTGGACAGATAGGACCTGATGAAGTCGAGTAGAGGTGGCCGGATGCCGAGAGCTTCCAATTTTACTAAAAGACGTCTATGGGGCACCTTGTCAATGGCTTTGATAAGATCAAAGTAAATAACAACCACTGACTGCCGCTCATTACGAAGAGAAGTGATTAGATTGAGAAAAGCCAAGTGGCATGTTTCGCAGGATCGTTCAGGTAGAAATCCATGCTGACTAGAGCTCAGAAGCCGATTAGCTAGACAGAAGTCAAGAATTTCATTGAAAATAATCCTTTCAAGAAGTTTTGCTAGAGACGGCGTTTTGTGCACGCCCCGATAGTTATTAACATCGGACCGAGATCCTGACTTGAAAACGGGAATGATAATTGACGTTTTCCATGTTTCAGGAATGAATCCTTTTGAAATATAAACCGAGAATAAATGACTGAGCAATATGGGAAGGTCGGACGCTTGTTTAATAATCGAATTCGGAATCTCGTCCGTTCCTGAGCAGTGTGGGTATTTCAAACGGCTTATGTGTTTCTTAATGAGATCTGAGGAGACATCAATTGTACTCAGTGTCCTATCTGAACGTGATCGAAAGCAAGGGACCGGATCGGACTCGGTAGCAAGGTGTTTTGCAAAGAAAGCACTAAACAACTCCGCCTTGTCACTGTCATCGTTGAGGAAGACTTTGTTATCATTTAGCATGGGTGGAAGTTCATGACCACGCTTAGAGGAGGACCGATGACGGAAGATGTTAGCGACGGATTTGCCAGGGTTCGAACCACTGAGAGCAATTAATTCTCTTTGCCTGTCGCGCGCTTGGCGCATCCTTGAGGCCATCTCAAATATCTCTGTGATTCTAAGATGAACAGATAAGGAACTAGTGGATGGGTCACGCAGTTGTCGCCTCAACGTTTTTAATCTGTTCTGAAGAAAATGAGGAACAAGGGAATCTGAAGAATTAGGCTTGAGATATCTACACGACACAAACTCTAGAATGTCCTTGGAAACATTGGACATGACATCACGAAGAATGGTTACATCGCTACAATTGAGGAAGCCACACCAATCCAAGGATCTCATATAGTTATTTATTAGGTCGCTATCTACGCAGTCGTACTTCATGAAAGTCTGAACGGCGCTTGTCTTTTTTGAAAAGGCAAGCGGTAGGCAACAATGAATTAATACGTGGTCACTGTCAAAGAGGTCCTTTTTTAAAGCAACAGAAAGAGGAGCAATGTCATTGGTAAAGGCTAGATCTAAAATGTGATTATCTCTTGTTGGAGAGCGCACCAATTGGGACCAATTAGAAAAATTGACAATATCTTGAAAGGGCTGGAATCTGGGTGGGCAGCTATTGAAAACCCAGTCTATTTCAGGGAGTTTAAAATCCCCAGTGATTATTTTAACATCGAAAGAAGCTTCCGAAATTAATTTAAAGATTTCACAGAGTTGAGAATCATCACTGGCTAAAGAATTTGGGGAGTTGTAGATACAGCCAATAATTGTCTTTCTTTGCGGCGAGAGAATAACAGATGCAAAGCAGAAGTTTCCCGTGAATGAGGAAACATCCAATTAATAGGGAGAGTGCTTTAGGTAGGATTTAAGATAAAGCAGACAACCACCCCCACGCCTAGTCGTGCGGTCTTGGCGGTAAAAATCGAAGTCATCTATGAGAAGGACAGAGTCAGGAATTAGAGAATGTGTCCAAGATTCTGTTACACATATAATATCAGGCGTCATTTCGAGAGCAATGGCTCTGATTTGGGCCATCTTGTTTATAACAGACCTGGCATTCAATAATATAATATCTAATGTGTTTCGAACGGCAATGCTATTTTCGACGGTATTTTAAAAAAATGTGGAGGCGGATATGTAAGCTGTGAATTAATTAAACTTGGATAATAAGTACCAGTTAATCTAGAGTTATTGACGTACGGGGAGTCAGCAAGAGAAGGCTGAGAATGAGACCTAAAGGAGGTGGGGATATAGTTTTCAAACATTGGAATGCTAGGGGAGTTAGAACATGGATAGACTTGTTGGTAGTTAAATAGTGGAGGACGGGGAGGAGGAGGAGGGAGGCTAGAAGGAAAGTAGGGGCTAATGGGTGAGGGTAGGCCACTAAAAGAATGAAACGGTGGGAAACCAGGTCTAGGTTGGAAGTCAAAGGAGGTAGGTTGACGTACCTGAGAGCAATTGGCCTTAAGTTGTGGGAAGCCTGAACTAGTTTGGGGCATAAATAATTTAGGGCAATTCATGTATGAATTATTTGCTGGATATATAGTAGGGCTTTGATAAGTAACCGGTACGCAGGACAGAGAATTATTCGGGGATATAATTGGAGCTGCGGGATTTGTAGACGTGCTGTGCTGAACAGACTTGTTAGATCTAATAGAAAGCGTCGTAACCCTAAATGGAACTGTACTATCTATCTTTTGGGTCGGAGTCTGATCCATTTCTTGAGTCTCACCGTTCTGACGCCAAACAACGGGCGACTTAACTGTAGACCTTACAGCACCCAGTTGGACAATAGAAGTTATCGGTCTAGCTGATGTAGACGGATTTTCATGTGTCTCAGCGGGACTATCCGGAGGATACGAAACGACAAATGGGGCTGCTGCTGCTGCTGCTGCTGCTGCTGCTGCTGCTGCTGCTGCTGCTGCTGCTGCTGCTGCTGCTGCTGCTGCTGCTGCTGCTGCTGCTGCTGCTGCTGCAAGTTTCGGGGCAGGCAAATGCGTCAAGTGGCTCGAGTGAGATGGAGATGTAGGAGAAAGAGGAAGGAGGGAGTCAGATGTCGCAGGAGTAGGAGAAGCTGAATCCTTACGGCCACTTGTATTATGACCGAGTTGGGGAGCATTAGACTGAGAAGCAGTGGGTTTACGTAAGAGTAGAGACCCGATTCTACGCTCCATAGGAGTAAGATCATGACAAAGGAAAAATTTTTCCTTCTCTAGGTACGCAGTGACACGCTCTCGGTGAGTAAAGATTGTGTCAACCTCGATTGATGAAAACAATTTGACTAATATGGATGGATTTGTACTACGGGAGGACACGCGTTTGGCATCGGCTATTTTATAGTTGAAACCACATGAATACAGGAAACTGTTTGCAACATCAATTGGCCGAGCAGATCGAGGAACATTTTTTAGCAGGAAGTTGTAAGAACGCTTCTGTCTATCGCTAGATTCACTGGTGATCAGGTGAACAAGTGAGTTGAGATGCCTACATTCTTCAGAGGGAATATCGGAGATGTTCCCGTCAAATAAATGTCCAAGAATTGTCAGCAAAGAGCCAAACTTTAGCATAAAGTCATTGCAGTGGTCAAGTGCAGACAGATTAAGCTGCCGACCAATTGCAACGGGTGACGACTGACTAGTAATATCATCTGACTTAGATTTAGGTAAAGCTTCTGACTTACGTTTAGTTAGGCCATGCTTACTTACAAGAGCCGAGAGCTTACGTCGACCAGTGACTTTCGGTCTCATCTTGTCTCGAGGCAATTTGTTATTAAGAAAACTTCTGGCAGACAAGTTGACTGAATTTTAGCTAGGGGCTAACGATGTAAAAATCAATTACAACAGTTAGAGAGAAATCGCATGCACAAAATGAGAATTGCAGAGTGCGATTAGTGAACAACGGTCATAGACTAGCAGAACTCGAAAGGAGATGGCAGCAGGCAGTTCTGAGAGAAAAGGCCTGTATTTAAGGAAATTCAACCAAAAAAACAGGTATTAAAATCGTTAGGTCTCACAGAATAACCACTTAAAATAATATCCTCCACTTATCTTCAAATTTAAAACCTGCGGCTTGACCTTGACCTATCAAGACACAGTGCTCCGAAAGATTGAGGCTCCTGGAGTATGATGCACCCAGATCCTTAATTACTCCGGGCACATTTATGCCGTGACAGCCAGTGCTTAGTTGAGGTTGGCGGTCGTCGCCAACCACCATGACTGAGCATTTATGCCACGAAAGAGAAAGGCGCCATGTGCGACACCGCTGGGCAAAGGCCTGTAGTTCGCTCTTTAGGAGCTCAAGCACGATGTCATGATCTGCCGGCTTATATCGATATGCAACTTTAAGATTATCGGCTTACATGAAAGGGCTTACCATTCTGAAATATATCGGGTACATCGTTAACTAAAAGGCAAAATAAAAGCGGGCCGAGTACACTACCCTGAATGACTCCACTCCTCACACGTGTGGGGTTGGAGATAGCATTGGAAATCTTAACACGTTGTGTGCGAGCGATCAGGTAAGAGGATATCAAATTCAAAACTTTGCCACCTATTCCGAAAAAGGGCAGTTTCAAGGGAACAAGAGTCTGGTCAACACGATCAAAAGCCTTAGTGAAATCGAAATATACTGTGTGAAGTGCAAAACCATTGTCCCTAGATTGGAGAACATAGTCAAAGACAGAGAGTTGACAGGCTGACTGAGTCTTCCCTATTCGGAATGCTTTGGGAACATTAAGTGACTCGTTGTCTCTTAACAAAACTTTCGCATTCACTTGAAGTAGGTCTAAGTCATGTTTAACTCTCTCCCTTGGAATGGTTGCCGTTGATTCGGGTACTCCTTTTATAACTACATTTCGCTTGCGACTGAATCTAGCGCCCGTTGTTGTCGCACATCTTTCAACGGACTGAGCGTTCTTTTCCAGTTTACTTGTTTCGCTTGCTCCGGATGAACTAGCTATTGGGCTGGCGAAAATACGATCAATGTACGAATTTTTTTTATTTTCGTGTCGATAACGCTACCTTCTGTTTTCCCGTGTTGTTTGTTGAAAAAGTTAACCTCATTTTCATTCGAAGCCTCCTCTTGAATATTCTGGCTTGGTTTCGCTCACAAAATCTTCCGATATTTTTATTGTTTAACAAAGTTAGGAGCCTCCGGTGGTCCTCCGTTGGCCTCCTGGCCGTCTTTCTCAGCTGGTCTGCCTGGATGTAAGTGGCCTTCGTTTTTTTTGGAGCGTACAGAGGTGCGTGTTGTTTTCCTGGGATGTTTCTCTGTTCTCTGAGATCGCTTTGGCTGGTCTTTTTCTTGCCTAAGAGTCTGGCATTCAACGGTGTCTAGTTCTCTGGACAAACCGTTGCCATTTTCAGCATTTGATATGATTAAGGAAGCCGTGGTGACATATGTTTTTTCGGATTCTGGATTGCCGAATTCGTCGGCTTCTTCTCTTCACGTAAGTGGTGAATAAGATTGCTTAATTGTTCTATCTCCATTTGTAGACCTTTTAACTCCCCCTCCATTTTCAAAAATTTATAAATGAGTCCAAAACATGTGGAACAACTTTCATCGTCGTATGTGACATCCCCCAACTTCACTAGACTTTTTGCCCATTTGACGGGCATTGGTCTGACAGCAGAACGTCCAACACTGCAGTCACTAATATTATGCGTAATACATGATCTATCATTTGTTTTGACTAGTTTTGCGCTAGTCACTGGTCTAGTGGCAGTGACGGTTTTCAGACAGATCGACTGCCCTAGTTCGAATCCGGCCCGGGGCGGACATCTGAAGGCATGGAGTTCGACTGAGAAGTCAGAGGACGCGCTAAACTTGCAAAACAACTCGCAATATTGGTGTGATGAATGGCTTCTCAACCGCCATTTCATCAAATGCCAATTCTAGTTACAGTTAGGATTCGAGATCTGAATATCTGGATTTCCTCGAAGGTCACGAACTCGAGATAGTAAACAAGGTGTTTGGATGATGTCCACTCTCAAACCCTCGTCTCACAGCGCCGATATACAAATAAGGCCTATAGACATCCTGGGAGCGACCAGGAGATGCTTCCTTAACTTGACAAAGATAATTTCGGTGAACTGTCTGGAAAATTACTACGGCCGATTTTTAAGCGTGGCATTCAGGCGTGACGCCCCCGGATTAAGCAAGTTTATATTCCCTTAGAGAAAATGCAACGAAAGGCGACCAAATAACGCGGCGGACTGAAGTGCTTACGTCATGAGAACAGCTCCAACCCTTTTCTACCTCCTATAGGCACTACAGGGGGGCCATGGTCGTGGTCTTCGTACTCGTCTGTCGGTGTACTTTGCACTTGAACTGGCTGGTTTTTAAATTTGTACTAAAATTATATCTCCGGGACCACCGATAACAACTGAAGACAAAGTGCGCCAAACCCTAACAACGGGCTAAATTCTTCCCACCGGGTTATTGAAGATCAGAAAAACTAACTTATTCAATCGTTCTGGGGGAAGCGTTCAGACATTTAAATAAAGACTCGATAAAATTTTATGATGGCAACATGCCAACTTGACAAAAACCGACGCAATATACTGATATATATATATATATATATATAT
>CACRXP010001253.1:57711-105439 GCA_902702965.1 Spirometra erinaceieuropaei
GCGTAAGACCCGAGAAACTCGTATTTAGGGCGCAAGCACCACTTAGCCTGTAAAAGTGGGCGTTGACAGGGCAAGCGTTTACGGTCGAGGCACGCACGCCAGCAGTACCCCTCCAGAGGAGCATCGGTAGCCATTATCGAACGACCCTGATGCGGCTGGTCGAGTAGTTGTGGCGCCAGTTATCGACGTCATTCCAGATGTTCGACCATCACCGTCTCCAGTGTGACCTGCGATCTCACTGTAATTATTGGCCGCACAGAGACCGGAGAACCAGTGCCTGGAGCACCAACCTACACCCACCAAGCTCGTCTCAACTGCCCACACTGTCCTCGCACTTTCAGGCACCGCATGGGCCTATTTGGCCACATGCGCATCCACGACGACCTGCGGTAGACAACCGCCGGTTAAACCACACATCCACACACTCCCTACCCTCCTCCACCATCACCAACACACATCAACACTTACCCACCGCATGCACCAACTGCCACCTTCCACGCAAGTGGGAAGTGTGCATCTCGACTCGGTTCCCACGCGGCTTCGGCTGTACGGGTGATTTGAGTCCGAGACTATCCCGACTCTCCAAGTGTCGTGGATAGGAAGGTTGCTGATTGATGCCCGCTCTCTGTTCACGCAGTCCGTCGCGTTGTGTGTGTGTGCTGTGTGGAGTGGCGGACTGGTGGGCTTGGAACGGGCTGAAGCAGCACCTTCCACGGCCCTCTCACGCAAGTAAGAGACATGCCGTTCAACCCCCGTTGTGTGAAATCCTGGTGTTTGTGTGTGTATGGGGGGCCAGGTCGTGCTGTGGCGCGCGCAGTCACGGTCAGTCGACCGTGGCAGCCACCGCGCCTATCCACCACTCCAATTTGCTGACCGACTCGGACGGCGGCTGGGGTGTGGGAATGGGAAGGGAGAGTGAGGTCGACGACTCAGCGCACTTTTTCCTCACTATAATCAATCTGACGCGCTTGAAGCTATCACGGTGCGCTAAAAGCCGTGGCTTGGAAGGTTGCCAACTGACGGGGTACCTTGGACCTCCTCCTTAACGGGAGGCGGTCTGAGAGTCAGGCTGCGATGGCTCCTTTTTAATGTGGCCTTTATGGCACTCCCACCACAGTGTAGGATCCGAGCCAGGCGTTGGCGGCACGCCTAGGTGCGGCTTCGGCCGCGCCAGCCTCCAAATCTCTGTTGTGTTGGTTGAAATCCTGGTTATTATTGTGTGGACCAGGGGTGTGGTGGAACGCCAAGGTGAGGATCCGTCCGAGCCATCCACCTGCGGCCTCCCTCGTCTCCGGTCTTCTTGACTCTGTCTTGACACCGGGCTCGGGCGATGGAGGTGGAGAGAGTGTAGGTAGATGCAGCGCAAGTCTACTGGCACTATAAACCCCTGCGCAAGTCACCGTCCCTGCTCCAACCTGCTGTGGGGCACACGGCCGACATCATCGAAATCGATGGTCGAACTGTCAACAGGCGCTGGCTTAGTAACTTAGGGTAGCTCGATGGGACCTTATAAATCACGCAAAAAGCTTCGTTGGGGTCCACGCGATGTCCGGAATCGACCACATGCGCGAGAATGGCGCTGTCTATTCGCCTAGTTTCACCTTTTGCCAGCCATGCGGGAAGGTGTTCCCGTATTCTCTTGGATAAGCGCCGACTCGTGCGACCAATATTACCTGCTCCACAGGAGCAAGTGAAGGAATATATGCACATTGAGGTGGTCTGCGGTGGCAACTTATCCTTCTCCGCGTAAAATCTATTTACCGGCGTAGAAGTGCATCATTATATTCATGTGTTAGCGCATTTTACCAGAATCAGTACATCTGGTTATACCGGACAAGTGATATGCAAATGCCACAGTCCGTGTGCATAGTTGGTTTCGTTGGGCATGTTTTCTCGTCCGCCATGTCCATCCCTTTAAACTCAACAGGAGATCCTTTGTCCAGGGCATGCGTGCGGGTTTCAGCCAAATTTCCAACTCTTCGAACTAAACTGTCGTCAGCATGGCCGCTCGACCGCCCCGAGAGACGATGTCCATTGTGTATCCCACAGCGTGGTGGGCGTAGGATGGCGGTTTTCGCAGCATCTATCGCACTCTCTCCCCTCACCCACCTGAGTCAAGTTACTCGCCCAGCCTACTAAAACGTATGACGTCCACAAGATATAATACTGTAAGCTGTCTGCCCAAGCAGAAGTTCCTAAGTAATCATTGTAGAATCCAACGGATGACCATCAGGTTCACGCAATTAATGGGTGTTTTGACGGATTTTGAATAACCTATTTTGCCCCGACGGTGAAAAACACGGCGAGCAGGATGGGATTCGAGCCCATGGCAAAATGTCATGTTTCTTTGAAAGGCTGCATAACATCTGATTTTATTTGTTTGAAGGAATAAAGTCCTTCGATTTTACCAGAGACGAGACTTGTTATGACGGGAATTGCCTTCCTTTGACGTTGTGAACCATGTGGATTTGCGGAGTTCACAAGTCCAAGAGAAACATGTCTCGGACCATCCCCGGTCTGTGAGGTTCGTGTTACCAAACTGTCGCAACATCAGAAGGAAGGGTAATCGTTGCATCTTTCGATTTGAACAATTTCTTTTTCTCTGTATTATTTGAGCTGCAGAGTTGCCCATAAGATACTTTTCTATTTGGAATTGGGTCCTGCTGCAGCCCTCCGTATGGGTCCTCGAAGTTTCTTCTTCCTCTCACTCGTCCTATGTGCTCTTCCTGCGTGCGTGACCTGTGTGGCACGGAGATTCATGCCACAGGCTTAAGCTCATCATCTGACCGACAGATCTAGACAGACCACCGGTATATAGAGGAAGGGAGAAGGAAATTATAGACGTAATATAGACAAAATATAATTACTGACAAATACGAGGGAGACTGGAATAGTCAGTTCTGACTAAGTAGCCGTCCTCATCCTGCCTTATCCAGTCCCGAGGTATTTGCAACCCCCGACGCGACTTATTGGTTATAAGTCCAACGCTCTAACCAGTGAGCCACGGGCTCGTTGTCCTGTCGGTTGCGAGCGGGTATAATAACAATGGTAGAGAGAACCCTCGGGACATGGCTCGCCGGTGACGGCTAATAAGCCAGAAATAGCTGCTAGCGGAGCTCGAGACTGAGCCCCAAGGCACAACGGAACGAATGTGTCTCGTAACTCGATGGGTGGGCGTTCGTCATCGGAATTCATCGCATTTCTCACTAGAACAGACCTGACGTGCTTCAAACTATCAGGGCGCGTTGACGTCGTGGGCTGGATGGTTTCCAAATGAGCGCACAACCAGATCTCACTTCGGACAGAGGCCCACACTGCAACGGCCAGTTTTTAATGTGATCCTTGAGACACCCGTGAATGCGCTTCCATGTTGAAGCCTAGCAGGTCGTGTGTGGCACACTGGTTATTTGACATTATCATTCACTGTCCCCGATCTCATCTCCTCCGTTTTTACCTTGTCTTACCAGTCGCAGGCCTAGAGCCTGGAAAGAGTTGAGTGGAGAAGGTGTGGAATAAGTCTGCCTTATTGTAAATAGATTCACGCATAATTGGTCATCAAAGCCGCGGTGGTTTACGTCGCTTGCCACGAATAATCTACCGAGCTTATACCTGTGCGCTCGGCTCTCGCGTCCGTCAATGGGTTTGTCCGCTTTATAGGCCCGTCCATGAAGCTTTGCGTGCAACCGTCAACCCGTATACCTAACTGATGATATTTGAAGCAAGCATAGACAACAGAATTTATCGGAACCAATAAATTTGGCGATGACTTATCAACTGCAGCCCGTCGTTGCATAACAGAGAGAGTGGATGAGAGTGATACGGAGATTTGAATTCCACAGGTAAAATCAATATAAAACAGCAAGGTCATCGTATACTGCACGCAGATTAATCAATAAAATGGTAACTTGAAAACGCAACTTAGGAAAGAAAACGGGTAAGAAAGCACGCAGAGGGGTCGCGCAAATCAAAGGGCCGAGGTTGACCACGTGGTCTAACTGTTTACATAGGTCGGGTTTCTCCTGCCGTATTTAGGCTGCCTCCAAGTAGCGCAGTATCCGTCTGATGCAATCTAAGGACCCATTGCCACCCACTGAAACCTCATCAGTCATTTACGAAATAAATTGCAGTGAGGGCGACTGCAAATATGTGGGAGAAACCGGGCGGAAATTGCAAACTCGCCTACAAGAGCACAAATCGGCCACTCTCAACTAACAACACACTTTGGAGAAACCGGGCATTCTTTTGATCTCCAGAGAGCTACCATCTTAGGCCGGGACAACACAAAGGCAGAACGACTAACTCTCGAGGCGTGGTTCTCCGATTCCCACTCTATCAACAGGCATCTGGACCTTCCTGCAGCTTACAAAGTCGTACGTCATCACAATCGTAGAGCTCAGGACCAAACAACCACACCGGACTTAAGAAGGTCGTACGGAGATAGCCTGACGGTGAGTCTGTTCGGTGAGGAAGAACAAGAACCGCCAGACCGATCGCCCGGCAAAGGTTCAATCAACTCCCCCCGACGGAGTGGTGACTCACAAAGCACGCAGGCAAAACGCACGTCAATCATCCCCTGAGGTCGAGGCAGCGAGAGGAGAGAAAAATCGATCAGCATGAGGCCGACCAACACAAAGTGCCACTTGAAATTTCTGATCGACCGAGTACATTTTACGCTTTGACAATGGAGAGCCGCAAGCTTTTCGAAACGTCTGCATTTAAATACACCTGTTTCGGAGAGCACATCTTCTTCTTCAAATAATCAACTCGGATCTCTCAACTTTGTCAATCTAAACAGTATCCGGGTTGTTCGTGCCCGGACTAAAACTCGAAAAGATGCTTTAGGGTCAACGCAACCCCTTTGCATGACTAACTTACCCGTTTTCTTTCTTATGTTGCGTTTCCAAGTTACCGTTTTATTGATTAGTCTGCGTGTAGTGTACGATAACCTTGCTGTTTTACGTTGATTTTATCTGTGGAAGTTCAAATCTCTGTATCTCTCTCATTTGTTATCTCTGTTATGCAACGACAGGCTGCACTTGATAAGCTGTTGCGAAGTTTATTGGTCCCAAAATTCTGCTGTCTATGCTTGCTTCAAATTCATCCCGGGGAAACATTGCTTCAAATCAACTGGTGAAACGTAAGATCGCATCCGGTTCACCAGTGTGGCCGAAACCTCGACAGATCGTGGAGCGTGCGTAGACCAGAAATGTTTCCAATCATCCCCTGTCGTAAATGGCACTCGCAGCTATCTTGATGTTTGGCTACCTCGCGGGGTATATTGCCATATAGCTTTCAATCAGTGAGAGCTCTGGAAAGTGTTCAGCTGAACAAACATAGTAGTCGTGGATACTGACTAGCATATTTCACTTTATGGTGAACGGAAATCATACTGAGAGGGACATTACCGATCGAATTCAACCAGACTTCTATGAGGACCTAGCGGAGCCATAGCTAAAACTGTTAACTAACGGACTCCGCAAAATCCCCCGAATAAGTCTTTTGGCTTGAATAAGACAAAATTACAAATGACTTGTAAGTGTTAAAAATGCTTTTTGCAGTGTAACAGATACATCACATAGCTGTTACGGCGTTTTTGCAAAACGACCTGTCTAGTGGTCTTGCTTCGAACTCTATCGGCGGCAAACATGCCTTCCTCCCCAAGCTGTTTGCAGAAAGACGTGCTGCTCTCTGGATGACGGGAATTTTAATTTGACAACAACAAACGGCTGACCGCATTATCAGTACAATCAGCCGAATTTTCGAACGACCTAAAAGGACTCTGAGCCATTTATTGGTGTCCTACTTTCGACACCGAAAGTGAAAGAGCACTACTCGCGAAGTTCTACATGGAGGAGAGCTCTTACAAATAAATAGACGAGTAAAACACGCAGCTCTCAGTTTTAGCGACCAGGCAAGATCAATAATAAAGGTTTACGGACATGTTGAACATTTCTGTAATAAATAGTGTTCTTTCAGTTCCAAGTTGTGACTTAGTCTCAAGGTAGATTGTATGTTGCAGATTCTGGTTCTTACTCACACCCCCACCCCATCGGCATCGGAACTTCCGGCAACTACTTCCTAAACACCACCATCATCATCATCATCTCCTCTCTTGTCCCCGTTTTGTGGTGCCGAACATCTGTAGGCCATCAATATGCCTATCAGCTTTTTCAATTACACTTGTTTGGTGGGCCTTGTGACTGAGACTTGACATCAAAATATCTGGTAAAATAATGTCAGCTTCAACCCATTTAGGCAATAAAGCACTCTTACTTTTTGACATCCCAGAACCGCATTTGACCGGGGGCGCGGGGACGGGTTCGTTTCCACGGTTCCGAATTCGGGCTCTAAAGCCTGCGGAATTCGAGCAAAGCGAAATCGCTGATGACTTCCAAGGTGTCACCAGGCACATTGCTTGGCTTATGATGACCGTTTCTGGTCTTGGTAGTCGTCTTCAGCCAAGCCGACCGAATCTCAGGATTGGCAACACCTGAACTTTGATCCCCCGTTCTTTAGCTTAACGGTCCACCGCTGAGCCACGGACGCGTCCCTTCAGTTGCGATCGGAAATTCTGGCAACTGCTGAAAAAATGTTCTTTTCAACATGGTTGCAACAATTTGAGCCTGAGTAATCAGTTGGTATTACTCAATGGCTCCGACGTAACTAATTTCGGCAGCTTCCAAGGTATCGATTGGCACATTGCTTAACCTGTGGGGACAATTTCTGACTTTGGTAGTCGTCTTCATTCAACCCCACCGAATCTCAGGACTGGCAGCACCTGCGCCTTGATCCACCGTTCTCTAGCCAAACGTGTCCCGTCAGTTGCGATCGGGAATACTGGCAACTGCTGAAAGAATGTTCTTTTCGGCGTGATTGCAACAATTTGAGCCTGAGTAATAAGTTGACATTACGCAATGGCTCCGATGCAAGCAAATTATTCTGCCCACAATGTACGTTCGAAATTCCGAGACCGCAATACATTTATTTTGATGTTCACCGACGGCAAATTCTCCAACTCGCTTTGATTGAAGCTGTTCAGGCAAGATCCCCTGGGTCCCTTGTTTCCCGGATGAGGAGTGTGGGCTCCGAGTCAGCTGCGGTCACTATGTCGGCCACCAGTGGCTGTGCCAGCACAGTCCAAAACCAGCCTGTCGGAAGAGCACGATGAATGCAGACCGTAGGTGTAAAGACTTGCGCAGTTGGTACCTTCTATCGGAAGTACGTTCATCGATCCGATTACAGAACATACTCGGCCCGTTGTGCCTTGGAGCTCCATGTAAACCCTTTTATAGGCAGTCGCATATCGATCTTTAAGTGTGCTCTTTTAACGTAATCTCGCCTATTTAAAAACAATTCAGTAGGCTGACTGTGTGACACCGTAAAGTGCGGCTGCAGAACCAAACTTTACCGACCAGGAATATGTGCTGGTAGGCAGAGCTAACAAAAACTAAGGAGATTGGAATGGCAGTTTCTTGCCTGTATGCCTCCGTCAGTCAACCCTAGGCAACCCCAGGTCTTACCGCACCTGAGTCTCGAGCCCGCTCCCTTTGGTCATCGAGCGCTATTAAGTCCAGCGCTCTATGAAAGGGCCTCCTGGCTCAGTTGATAGACCGCTGGACTCACTAACGGTCGATGATCAAAGGACACAGGTTGGAAACTCAGGCGCTGCAAAACCTAGGTCTCGACGGTTTGCCTATCCTTCTTCCGCCCCATAAGGTCAGAAGAATCGCTTTGCAGACACAAACTAACTCTGATGCGAACTGGTGACTACGCATCGAAAACTCTATTTAGTATGCCATGGAGAGACTGCTTGACTCAGGTTTCGCCCACAAGAATTCTGCTGCATCCCCGCTCTTTGGCGACACCCAGCTGGAATAAGTGTCCCTCTAGAGGTCATTGTCAGAATTCCACCTGTTGCTCCTACACCGCTATGGTGTGTTAGCTTTCATGGAGAGCTTTCCCTGACAACCTAATATATGCGGAGAGTTTTTATTATTCTGGGATGCCTTTTAAGCCTGCGTCTCCCCCGCCACCGGCCTTCTTGACACCGGGTCCAGGTGGGTGAGGAGAGAGTGTGGTAGGTGCTGCGCAAGTCGCCGTGTTTGCTTTACCTTTCGGTGAAGCACACGGTGGACATCGTCGGCCACAAAAGTGGAACTGTCGGGGTGCCTTTTTTATGGGTAATGCCTACAATGTATCCTAAAAGAGTAGAGAAAATTGCGTTGTTTGTAGTCTCGTCCGAAATTAGTGCTCTCAACGGTTCTTGTCTCAAAACTACAATTCAAATAGTTCGAAACGCCTTTTGGCAAACACAAAGTTCACCCGGAAACTCGTAAACAGCAATAAAAATGCTGCACCTTTTCTCGGACAGAAAAGTCTTCTTAAACGCGGTCTTAATCATATCGCGTGTGGAATTTGGTCTCAGCTTATTCAGTAGGACAGGGAATTCTGACTTCCCGTTGTTCTTATCATTTGTGGCGAATCACTACTCGTTCAGAAGGTATACATTCCAAATTTGTTCTGCGCATTTGCAAATCTGCGCGCCACTTTTCAGAAGATATTAACAGAAAGTTTATTCCTCATAATCGTTCTTTGTTGAAGACGCGTTCTCCTTACATTTTGCTGTTGGCGTATAGAATATTTTCATGTTAAATGCTTCACTATTTGACATATTTTTTTGAAAGAATCTGCATTTTGGCGGGAGCAGAAGCACACCAATCCACCGACTTGCCGAAGCAGTGGTCTTGAGCAAACAACCCCCTGTCGGGCAGAATTCGACCAACCTATGAAAACTATGAAGTGACAACAGGGATTGGGGGTAGATTAATGGATAAATTGTTCAATTTTATTCTGCCTTTACTCAGCCAATCGTAATTCCGACCAACAAAAGTAAACAAAAACAGAAACATGCGCGCTTAAACGGTGTAAATGAACCGCAAACAAGGTCTAGGGCACTACACATCTGCCCGATGAAGCACTTTGGACCGATCTGCTAGACCTCGTCCGTGTTCCCTTTGCGCGGTGTGTGCGCGTGCGTGTTTGTTTATCTGATCCCAGCTGCTGGTCAGAGTTAGGATTGGCTGAATGAGAGCAGACCGAGCCCGAAATAGTTCTGTATCAATCTACCAGCATCTGTGTCGTCCCTCGCCCACTGCCGACATCGGCCTGGTAACCCGTTGCCTGTTCGTGATCTCTGCCACACATAGGGAGCTTGTTTGCTTCGGGAAGTCAATAGGTTGGTGTGCGCCTATTCTTGCTTTAATAAATACCCTATCTGCAGCAGGGAAATGCCGCAATGAAGATGTTCCGAGACCTTTAAAATATTCAAATATTCCAAAAACAGTGAGTATTCTTGTGGGAAACCTTAAAATCTTGCGGGTAGTAGACCATACGCACATTTGAAAAAGGCCTTCCAAATTTAAGAAATTTCTTTTTAAAAAAGCCAAAAATGTTCCTCTTTCGACGGTAAAATGTGGTTATGTAGCCCCGTCTGATGGACACAATACTTTTGGGGCTAGAGTTAGCGGTTTGGGCAACTATTTCTCAACCACTCAAAGTAAAACCGCAAATTCCCAGTAGTTTTTCTCTTGTATACAGCTACTTGACTTCGTTACCTGTGCGTTCCCTGTAAAAACCCCTATTACCACCCGTCCGTATTACAGGTGGCTGGGGTTTATTTACTTCAGGTGGAGCTACAAAACCACATCTGACTTATTCACCTGCACCTCTTCCAGAAGACATAATTTCCTCTAATACGACTTTTGTCAGTTTATATTGCAAACATGTTTACTTTAAATTGGCAACGAGATGAGTACTAAACTTTTCCCACGCGTTATCGACACAACCCTCAGGGTGGATTCATTCTTGGTAAATGGTATGCCATGGGGGTCAAATTAATTTATGACTGCCTCGCGCCTGCTAGCATGGTTACCACATTTTAGGAACATTTTCTGTCTGAAAGCACATCCGAGAATGTGGATAAATGCATACTGACTTTCGGCACATATCAGGTATGCTCTTAATTCTATCACGACCCGCTAGTTATCGCCCCTTGGGAGTCTGCCAACTGGTGGGTGAAGGAGGATGCTGTGAAAGTCTGCTATTATTATAAACTAACGAGAAGTGGACACAGCAAGTGAACTCCTGAGAAGATGGCCTGACCCAGTTGTTTCATGAACCATCCCATCGTCAAGAGTTCGAGTATCATTCTCCACCGCCCTTGTTTTACGCGAAGGTAAGGACAAGTTGCCAGTTCGTGCGACCCCAATGTGCATCTATTCCTTTGTTTGCCCCTGTTGAGTAGGTTACATTGGTCTCACGACTCGGCGCCTAGCCAGAAGAATACGGGAGCACCTCCTGGCACGGTTGATAAAAGAGGAAATTAAGAGCGTAAACAGCGCGATTTTTGCACATCTTATTGATTCCGGACATCATGTGGACACCAACGCAACCCATTCGTGTGATTTATAGGATCCCACCGCAGCACCCTAAGCCACTGGTTCAGCGTCTGCTAGTGATAGCAGAGGCCCCCACTAGCAGGCTACGGAGGCCGGTCCTGTACTCGCAAAAGAGCTCTGCGGGCCATGGCAAACGGCATGAACTTCTCCGATCCCTTCCCCCTCCCTGGACACGGTTCAATCTAACTTATGGGAGTGCCTACATCCAAAAATAAGAGCCAGCCAACCACTGCTGGCCACGTGCGCCTTCTCTGGCACGCGATACTTTCGCCATTCCGGCAGATCGGCCGGTTCCCGAAATCACTGCTGCGACTCTTTAGATGTACCGCTTTCGATATCAGTTGCTGTCTCCGCGTCTCCAGGCGACAAACTACAACGAAGACGCCGGACAAACCACGTGCGTCGATCAACACTGGCGATTCAGAATCAATCCACGCCTAAAGCGGTACTGATCTACTTGGAGGGGAGGTGATGGGAGTGCCAACACTCCCAAAAACTAGAGCCAACCAATCACTGCAAGCACGCTGTCAGCATGATGGTGGCGCCTCGCCATTGGTTGCCCCCCTCGAGCCTGATTGGTCCGTGTATGCGAGAAATCGGTCAGCTCTTCTATAATTTTCTTCTCGAAACACACTAACCCGAATGCGGACGAACCCCAATAGGATGTTATGAATGCGCGCTATTTTTCCAGTTAGAATGACTTACAGATTTCCTATACAGTTTTTCGTGGCCGATAGTGTTTTTCTTCACTGTCAAGTTGGTATTGGAGACAACAGTCATGTGCGCATACACTTCGCGTGATTTCTGAGTACGAGGCCGGGTCATGGCACCAACCGTTAAAGTCTTCTAACTCACTGTCTCTTATTACCCGTTCCCCTTTATTCCTACACTTCAAGCGTATGAAAAGGAGAACTGGCGGTATAAATCGGACTGAAGGATTGAGGGTCAGAATCAATGACTCCTTCTTAATGAGATCTCTGGGGCAAGTTCAGTACTGCGAGGTTCAGGTCGTCTTTCAGACATGTTTAATTCTGTCAGTCACTGCCCTGGTGTCCACCTTCGGTCATCCTGACATCGTCTGGCCAGTGGAACAGGGTGCATGAGGGAAGCGAGAGTGAGGCAGGTGCTACGTAAGTCTGTTTCTCCGCTAACCCATTTTTGGTGGACTAGATACGCAATGCCACGCTGCAAACAGGTAACGCCATCAGTAGCATGATTTTCAGAATAATATTTTCAATATACTCCCACACAGAGATACGTGTTTCGCAATGGGCCCTCAGAGTTCTCTCTGTGGTCTCTAACATGTGAACTCCACTCCGTCATCGCTTGCGACGGTCGAGTTTTCAGTGTGCCCATAATATGCCATCGGCAGGTTTCCGAATTTAATTTAAAGAAAGTATCAGCAGTTCTAGCTCATTGTGATTATTTTTGACTGATGATTTATTAGCTGATAAATGCTTTTTTCACAAAAAAATCAGCAGTTCAAAATGACCGTATTGCAGGTCACTCGCCTAAGGCCTATTATGACGGATGGTAAGGGAGGGAAATGTAATACGACGACAACGTTGTGGAAAATAATAAAATATACAAAGTATTGTATTTTTTGATCGTCCTCGTGCTAGTGACACACTAGTAAGTCTGACAGACATATAAACTATTAAGTTATCTATGGCGGAGTGGTACATATAATTATTCAGCATACAATTCTAAGTTTGCAGTATTGAAAAGTGTTTTCTTGCCTTGTCCCAGTTTTCTTTGATTACTAAAAAATGGTTTTCGATGGAATTGAAGTCCAGGTTGTTGACAGGGATAAAAAATGATTCGGAAGTCGCGGACAGAGAGGCTGACTGTGGTCGAAATGATTAAAATATAGTTGCAAATCATATTACTGTTTCAAGTTTCCGCTGTGACACCCCATGAATTGCGTCATCTACTGTAAGTAGTGTTTTAGGAAAAATCCGAAGTAGTGTACACTCCGATATGATATTATGAAAGGAGAAATCTCGTCGAAAAAAGGTTTTTCTCGTAAATGTTCAAGCTGGTTACACCAACCGGTCGTCAGATGAAATGGATAGTGAGAAGTGGGATAATTATGCAGAGGACGCAGGCAGGGAGATAAGCAGACGACCTTGCGAGGGGGAAGTGTGCATCGTGTTGTGGTGGGTGCCGGAGGTGAGAAGAGGCTTTGTGGGTCCCAATTGTGGCTCGTCGTGTTGAGGGGGGCGGGAGGGAATGGATAGAGGGAGGAAAGGTGTGTCGGTGAGACCACACATGTCCCGGCATGCATTAACTGTTGTTGATCGGAGACCTTCGTAGTGGACATCTACATCAACATGGTGGTTAATGCTGACCGCACCGGAGCACCGAGCTTTGAGGAGTTCCCGTGCTTGTTTGATGCTAGCCATGGCGACCACTTCTGTACCGTTCCAACTGAAACGGTGGTCACAATCAAGAGCGTGCGCAATCACGAGAGATAAGGGGTCGCGTCGCGCGAATAGCTAGCTTGTGTTTGCTAATGCGAGTCCCAAGTCGTCGACCCGTGTGACCAATATGAACGCAACGGCAGTTAGCGCACGGGATGCACTAAATGATGTTAGTTTGCTGTTCTTTGGCTAAGGGATCCTTTACCCCGGACAATGTTGTGTATTAAGGAAGACGCCGGCTTGTGAGCAATGCAGATGCCAAACCGTTTAAACATGGTCAATCCTTTTTGGTCGTAGTCGCATAGTTACTCTACCTATAGTCCGCCATCCGCATATTTTGTAAACTTTTAATGAGCGGACCAGGGATCAGAGCTTGTTGAGATTATTTTTGACAGAACACCCTGCCTCATCGTGGAAATATGGATGCACCTAAGAAATAGCCGACGACCATGGACCTCATCCTCATATGAAATTCAGTCTATGTTTCCAAGACTGTCTGAGGCGCTGAACTGTTGGAAAACAAAGTAGTTCAGTACCTCAACTAATAGCTCTCAAAAGGCCCACATTCTTGAATGATGAGCACAGGAAATGCTTTTCCCTGTGAATCCGTAAAAATGCGAGAATTTTGTATTATCTAGACAACATTTTAGTCTGGTAACAACTTAGGCGATGGCCTTAGGGGTTAAAATATTGTATAGACTCCTCGGTCAGATATACCGCCTTCACTGCCGTCGAGGTGGATTCTCTGATTCATTGTTAGATCAAAAAGGTACTTGATCAACTAAATGGATATATGAGAAACTAACGCGGGGAGATCCGTTTCAAAAATGACGTCTATTACGACACAAATGTCATACAAATGAATGAATCCTGGAATACTCGCTTGCCCTCTTGCAATTTTCGCTCCGGAGGCGACATCAGGCTACATATTGCGAGTCGACCCGTATTCGTCATGAAAATTCTACCTGTGCGTCAACTGGACAAACCCCCCTAAAGTCACTTTTCTACCTAAAATCGTGCCCATCCCGTTAAAAACTGTACGTACATAGGCAACACGCGGCCAAGCACGAGAGAAGAAAAAACACCAGTACGCCCCTTACGAGGGCACGCCTGCAGCGTAAACTACGCCTCAGAACCCAGCACCTTGCTTCGAAAAGGTCGAATGGGAGGTCGGCACTAGTTGCGGCAGGGCAAGCATCGTCTCGAACGGCAGGCAACATCACTAGGTCACTGAAAATGCAGGATTTTTCTCGGCATAGCCGCCCTCAAGACCTGCCTGAATCATCTTTCTCCCCTCCTCCCTCCTTGGAACTTTGTTTCCTGCACACAGTAGGTGGGCTAACTCATAAAATCTAAACCGAAATTCCGAAATGCGTTTTCGTTTCAAAAAGATTAATTACGTAGGGTTGTTAAACTAGTCAGCCTGTAACATAATTCTATAATATTTCAGTTACCTCAGGATTCCGGCTTTCGAACGAACTTCCTTCCGGCTGCATGAAAAAACTACACTCTGTGAAAAATGACTACTTATAAAGCATGAATTTTTCTCATTGATTTTCGATGCCCCTAAAAGTCCAATTATATTTCCTGGAAAGCATTATAAAATATTCATTCCTTTGCTCATTCGGTAGAAAATTAAGCCTTCTTCTAATTTCATACTCGAAGGAGGGACATAATTCGGTTTTAGAAAAGTTTCTAGCTGTGGGACTTTTAAATACCGTGAAATGGCCGTTCATAAATCGTCATATCTCTGCATTTACCAATGTGGCTTGTAAAGTTAACAGCATGGATCAAATCCACTGCTTAATTCTATGAACCCTATATGGTCGCTCTTTGTTGCAATAGAGAAATGTGTGGTTTTCCGTACGCGGAAAATACATGGCTTGTAGATTGGAAACCCTGAATCCAAGTGTGGCGGTAGAGCGGGTTCTGAATTATTCGGAAATTGGAAAACTTTTCTCAAACCGAATTATGCCCCTTCTTCGAGTATAAAATTAGAAGAAGACGAATGAGCAAAAGAATGTATATTTTATGACCGTCTCCCATGAAATATAATTGGACTTTTAGGGACGTTGAAAATCAGTGAGAAAAATTCATGCTACATAAGTAGTCATTTTTTGCAGAGTGCAGTGTTGCATGCATCCGGAAGGAAGTTCGTTCGAAATTCGGCATCCTATGATAAGTAAATTATTGTAGAATAATGCTGCATAAGGACTAATTTTACAACCCTTCTTTATGAATCTTTTTGAAACGAAAACACATTTCGGAATTTCGGTTGACATTTCACGAGTTAGCCCACCTGCTGTAGGTGGCCGGGGTAAGCAGAAGGGTGAAATGCCCTGCCGGCCAAAATCAAGGCGACCGCGGGTGGGCGTGGGCCAGCAGATTGGTGTGCGGCACAAGTAGTACTGTTAGTAGTATTATTTCTAGAATAATATTTTCATGAAATTTCTCCAGAAATACAGGTGTTCGCCGATATATCGACTGATTCATGATGTAAATGTTAGCGGTTCAACCCTGCAACGAGTCCCGAGCATTCTCTTTGTACTATCCGCCATGAGAATTCCTGATACGAATGCACCGCGGTTAACGAAGCAGACGGTAGGACGCTACCGTGCATCTGGCCCAACGAATAGTTAGACATTGAAGAATGCGTCCGACCCAACGTCCGTCAAAACGTAACCACCCACCTGGCCTGACAGGGGTAATCGCCTGCCCAACTTCCCTTGAATTCATTTTAATGACGTCACTTTTGCTATCCAAGTGCTCCAACAGCGCCAAAACTCTTGACATCCACTTCAGTTGGCTCGTCGCCATTTCAACATCAAAAACTCCAGCAAAACCCTTGACCCGAGTGTGTCCAGACTACGACTTAGCCTGCATAAGTCCTCCGTTTGATCGAAGACTTTGCTTTGGTATCGCATTAGTCACGACGGCGACATTTAACAGGGCCCTGTTTGCCAGTAATCAGCTCAATTTTTAGCCATACCCTTCAATGTTTATTTACCCTCCGTAATCAGCAACTCACACAGACTGTTCAATAGTCGTGAGCACCAAATTCAACCGTGTGTCCCACGTAGTACGCTCAATACCGACAACTTGCGTGTGATTGGTTTACAATGAAGCGGATTTTCGTTGCATCTACTCCATTCTCTTCCTTCATCCAATCACCAATCGCAGCTCAGCGTGGACAGAGCCCGTCTACCCGCGCCACATGCACTTCTTGGTCCCTAATCTAAAATTTGGCAGGGTCCAACAATATTCACCGAATATAAGGATTAGCGCAATAAATGCCGCAAACAAATACGGACTGCTAGGACTCCTTTCGAGCGCCGACGGACAGCAGAATCCAGCAAATGTCCCAAAAAGTTTTATGGGTAGACCTGTAGTAGGAGAAAACAAAGGAACGAGATTACGTGTCTAAAGGATAGCCTCGGAAACTTGTAAGTTGAAGGGCCACAGGAAGTGCAATTACTATCTCAGTTTTTTCGATCGGGTTTTGCGGAGGAGTCCTCTGAAAGCAAGCAGGCGTTCGAAATGAGCCAAGACAGCCGGGCGTTTCAAATGCACCAAGATACTGCTGTCATTGCAACTGTTGCCTTTTCCGTCGAAGAATTAAGACTTGTCCTCAGTCAAATAAAACCAGATCCGACGAGATTCCTGGGCTGATACATGAGGAGCTATCAGTGGACCTTTCAAAGCCTCTTTCGACTCTCTTTGAGCTGTCAATGAGAACAGGAAGGCTGCCATCACAGTGGAGGAGAGCTTACTTCGTTTCCTTGCATAAGAGAGGTAGCAGGATGGCAGCAAGCAGCTTCAGCCCTATAAGCTTAACTTGCCTCCCATGCAAAACGATGGAAACTCTACAGCAATTTTGTCAGGAAAATAACAACTTGCAGGATTTTCGGCATGGCTTCCAAAGAAGACGTTCCTGCCTCTCAAATCTGCTAGCTTGTCTGGAGATCTGGACCAGGATTTTAGAAGAGGGTTTTGAGGTCGATTTCGTTTACATCGATTTCCGCAAAGCTGTTGACGCTGTCCCTCACCAAAGCCTTCTTCACAAATTCGGCGCCATCGGCATCCGGGGAGAACTTCTGAACCGGAAAAGGGCGTTTCTGGTTGGTCAGCAACAGCGTGTCTGTATAAGAAATGATATATCCGACTGGGTGAACGTGACTAGTTGTGTGCCTCGAAACTTAGTTATCTCCATCCTTTTTGTTAATGACAGCTTTCAGGAACTCGACTGCGATAACAAAATGTTTGCCGAGGACTTTAAACCCTGGCAAGTCACTTAGAATCCAAATAACCAGAGAGCCCTTCAAGATACTCTGCCTCGACTGCAAGCGTGGTCGGAGAAATGGCTTCTAGATTTCAGTGTGCAAAAGTGTGCCGTCCTCCATCTGCGCCCAACCAAATCTCATTCAAATGAGAGCCTGAGGACATATCACCCGAAAGATATTAGACTCCCCGCAGAATTTTCACAGACGGATGTTGGTGTTTGGATACAGAGCGACATGAAACCAGCACTGAAGTGCAACAAGGCCGCAAAAAACGCCATGAGAGTACTACACGCCATCAAAAGGGCGTTCGTAACCTCTGACAAAGACCTTTTGAAAGAGATTACAGCACATTTGTTCAGCCATATTTAGAATATGACACATAATTGTGGCGGCTATGGCTAGTAAAGGACCAACCATGAGTCGAACGTGTACAACTTCGTGCAACAAATTTGATAAACGGTTTAAAAAGCCAATCCTGCATAGAAAGACTGAATTGCCTTGACTTATTCTCTATGCGTCACAGGCAGCAAATATGTGATCTTATTCTGGTTTACGAGATAATACATGGCCTTGTGCATGGACCGAGCTTTGAGGACATTTATCAATGGCACCTTTTACTCAGTTTTCGTCGTCACTCGATGGAGCTACGCACAAAAATATCCAGGCTAAATCTTCGTTTTGAATTTTTCACACAAAGCGTATGGAGAAATGAAACGATCTCCCTCAATCAGTCGTGGAGGCGACGTCCATGCTACTGTTCGAGAAACGCTTGGATGATTATTTGTGTCCCCTATTTTCCCTCCACAGTCTGAACCTCAGCCAAATACCCCGCGACCCCCGAAATATCTTCTCTGAGATAATGCTACTCAAATGAATCAAGTAATGTTTTAATAGTGATAATGTTCATTGTTCTTGTACAGTTATATCTAACGCGCTGACATGCAATCAAAAGGGTTTGAAAGGCCCTGCCTATTATCCCTACCAAGTAAATAAATAAGTACATAAGCTAAACAATAGGGGCAACTCGGATTTTACATGAACGAGAATACCATAGTGACCACATTAAAAAGAGTTCACTGCAACCTGACGCTTTTTGCTTCAGTCACTCCACTATACTCACCACTAGGACCAATCTATCCCGTCAGTTAGAAAAACCTAGAAAACTCTTAGCGTGTCGTGATAGGTTTAAACCTGTCAAATTTAATGTGGTGGGGAAAGCACTGATTTATCGTGGCAATGGATTCCTCAAAATCGACTACACAAATCGACTGCCCGAGTCTGTCAACCAACTGGTCATGAGACTGGACACAGTGGCTAACAAAGCTGAACGACCCGTTTCTTTGTGCCTCACAAGACCAGATCCCAAATTTATGCATCAGTCTACTTAGAATGGAATGCTTCCCACGTAGGTGATATGGATACGTGTAGATGTACGACGTCCCGCTCGTCCCACTAACTACTTCCAAACCCATTATATTCCAACGGCGAAACAGACACAAGACAACTACTGACAGATGTGGATCCAGTGGCTGTAAACCCCGAACAGGACTCCTTCGTGCCCGGTACCTCCTGGTACCTGACTCCAACAGAAGTTCAAAGAAACACTAGGTTCTCAAGTCTCACACAAGTGAGAGGGCTATAAAGGTCAAACCGCAAACGACAGGATAACGAGCTCACGGCTCAGTGGTTAGGGACGTTGGGCTTAGAACCAACAGGCCGCGGAGTTGAGCCCTCGGTGTTCTACACTTCGGGGTTGGGTATGACTGACTGACGATGGCTAATAAGCCAGAAAGGACCATTTCAGACTCTCTCATCTTTTGCGGTAATACTATCCTGCCCACGTTACGTGCCGCTGTGCGACTGCTGGTGGTACTCAAGAGTGAGTCCAAAGGCACGACAGCGGTCGGTAAGCGCCCCTCTACCGTGGTAATGGCCTGCCAAAGTTACCAGATTCCAGTGGATTTCAGAAAGTTTAATATGTGAAGGAGCAACGTTTTTTACGTCCACCGGCTATTTGTCCTATCACATAAGATAATTCAGATAATAATGATATCCACAAATGTTAAATCGCAAGTTTTAAAAGAATACTGAGCTACGTACAAAATGATGAAAAGCCTCCTGAAAATTGAAATTTGAAGTCTGAGTTCAGGCAGCCCTCATTTCAAAACAATACTCTGAAGAAAAAGCTATTTCGCGAAAGGAAATGGAGGAGCAGGATAGGTTCCTCCTGAGGGTAAGATCAGACTATGAAAGCAAGTCAGTATGTTTGGACGAAGTGTCATTGGGATGCAGAGTAGTGGCAGACCCACATTGAGGCCGACAACTGGGGTGAGACCTCGACATTCCAATGGTCAGAGCGGAGGCTGTTTAGACTGTGAGAGTCAATATGATCGGGATCACTTCTCTGGGATCGCGTTTTGTGAATGACGCCTCTCATGAACTGAAAAAAATGAAAAATTCATCTGAAGCCTCGTGAGGAGTCAAACCACTCGCGGAGAAGTAAACGCGAGCGGATAAGGCAGTTTGGCAATGGCGGCGTCCTAAATGCCCAATGGTCATTTTTCAAAGTTATGTAGAAAGCCGCTCAGGAAGGATAACGAAAGATCAATTAAACTTCATTTATTTCGTTCTTTTTTAGACAAATAAAAAGTTTTCTTTTGTGAACGTTCGGTATTCACTGCAGTTATGGCTGGTTACCTTAAGCCGGGACTTGATTTAGCTTGCAGAAGAACCACCTTCGCTAAAGCTTGTGCAATGTCATTTGTAAACCTTTGCGCTTGCGTCAACAAAATATCCACATTAGCTAATGCATAGTCTAACCGTGCGCTCATTCCCAAACAAGAATGTAGTTGTGGATACTAAGCTGATACCAGTTTCAGTTCTAAGGCGCACCAGGAAGGAAATTTTCCGTCAACTAATGGGATTACGAACAGCCATCTCAAAAATCCTTATCCGCAGTGGCTTTCTGCTTAAATTGCAAGACTATCCAGGTATTTTCTAACACCTGCTAGAATACTGGGAAGCCAACTACGTAGAAGTGCAAATAGGCCTAGATTGGATTATAAAGAAGCGCTTTCGACCGTCGAACTGCCAAACAGTCCTGGAGTAAATCGCGTTCTTTTTTATGATGACGTCCACCACTGGCCAATGAGATAATAGCAGAGTTCCTATCCCGCAAGTCTGTCTACTGCAAATCAGAACTGTGCCGCGTAAACGAGTGAGTCGATGCAATCAATGCCACCAGATATGCATTACTCGTTACAAAACTGCCAACACGGGTTCCCAAAAGGCAGATCAAATATAATCAACCGTTTCCGATTTCTGTAGATCAGGACTTGTACATAATCTTTAGCACTCTGCCAAGTCAGCTACCTTTACACCTACTTGAAATGAATTAAATTTGTATGAGCACCCGCTAACTAATCGTGACTTCTTTGACGGCTGTTTCCTGGTTATCTGTTTCGTGCAAGATCGATTTTATCCTCTTAGAGTCAAGAACAGCGGTCTCCAGGGTTCGGTGTCGGTTTGGGAGTAGCATTTTCCACCAACTTTTTTCTGCGCCTGCCTGTCAGCCGACGGCCACAAAGACCGCGCTAACCCGAATACGCGTTACTAACGTACGGTCATCCAGACGACGAAAATGCAATCACTGAAAAAAGAAGTTTATTGGCTTTACAGTTCGAATTCTCACGACCTCATTATATGAGTCGGTTGCAGATAAGGGTAGTGGAGGAACAAGGACCGCAGTATTTATGGTACGTAGCTGCCATGGACTCATATGCGTACTATAATCAACACCTCTCATGATCACCGCTGTGGGTAGTAATTAAACCGATGATGGTTCGTCAGTCCGCGCCATAGTCGTTAGTTGCCGCAATTTCATCAGCCGTGTTGGATGTTGGCGTGATGATCGATCGGAAATTTGCCCCCGCTATCACCGGGATTGTTGCTCGCCCGCGCACTCCCCACGTGACTGATTCCCCTGCCTTGGGAATGTCTCAGCATTGCATATGGTGCAGGGAGGTCATTGCGTTTGTTGATGGATTGCGGGCCCGACAAACATGATTCTAGCATCTCGTGACTCCCGCGGTTGCCACCTGTTTCGAGGACTTCGGTTTCTCGAAACTTGGAAATATGGCCGAGTTCTGTAGGATGAGCCGCTACCTGAGAGCTGGCGTCTTTCCCCCTCACCGCTGCTGCGCGCTCAGCCGTGCGCTTGCGGAGTAATCTCCCAGTATCTCCGACGTAGTTGCAATGCTAGCGATTACAACAGCAGCCTAGCTCTTGATGGACAGCTCCAAAAAAGACCTTGGCGGAATTTTTTGGCTATATGTGTTTGAGCCATTAGATTTCCAACATTTCAATGGACATTCGTGTTCGACTCTTTCGAACCTCATTTCTTCTTTTCCTAAACACGAAGTCTGTTGTTTTTTCTTGTATATATGACATTCAAATGTCAATGTACATTATTCTTGGCAGATTCAGCAGAAATTAAGGTTCACGTACCACAACTTCCCTCCAGAACTCTGTAAGCTAGGGTCATTTTCCCTGACCTTTCCAACTTTTTGTTAAGTACCCCGGTGCGTAGCCTGAGTATTGTGTCCTTGAGTTTTACGACATAAATGGGACATTACATCTATGGGTCTATGCGTTTCCCAATTAGTTAGGCCTTACGTCCAGAACTTTGAACTTTGTGTGCGGCGTAGCAACATATGGGACGAATGAATGACCTATTAACAGCGCGCAATTCATATTGGCGCGAAAATCCAACAGGCAACCAAATATTTTTCAATTACGGGATCGGTCTCCCATTAATTTTAACTATTAAAGAGAGCCTAAGGAGCTTTGAAGCAAAACGAGCTTCGATTTAACTCGCTTGTTCAGGCTTTAAATTATGAGCTAGATACTATCTTTAAATGTTCTTTCCGTCACATTGAAATTCTCTCAATTTCTAAATTCATTAGACTCACAGACAGTAATCCAGTCTGGTTGCCCCCAAATATCTCGGAACCATTTTTGATTCGTTTTCAAAGATCATCTTGCATATTTGAGCTTGTCAATGCAGTCATGTCACGCAACAAATTGTATGGCAGTACATGTCCTGTCATGTACTGTAGATAAAAAATAGTGATAACGACGTTTTTACACTTTTTACTGAAGTGCTTGATTTCGCTGGGTCCAGTGCTGGAAAATACGTACGTACATATTATATAAGTTCTAGACATTAGGCCAGTGCTGTGCACGCGAATTTCTAATTTCAAAATAAAGTTCGGAATATCCAGTGGTGCACCGGACAATTATAATATCCAAACTTTCTGTGCATGCTTATTTCACGTTTTCTAAATCTATACTACCGTATAAGAAGCTATAGAATGCAAATTACTTTTGCCAACGACACAATCTGCATCTTCCAATTACCTGGAACTGTTCGTCTTACTTTTTAAGGAAATCCACAATCTTGAATGTAACTCAAATGTGACAATACTGCCTTCAATAAACATAACCTTTCTGAAATATGGAAGCCAAGCAAAAGGGCCAACAACCGAATATATAAATAAGGTTTTTTTGAAAAGTGTTTGGACTTGGGACGATTATTTGCGAGCCAAAATAATGCAGATATATACCCTTAACAGAGCTGTAATTTCTACTTGTCTGACGCCAGCATTTTACGATATGTTCCTTTAAATTCCTCTAAATCAGCATTATGCTTCCCAATTGATCTGTTAAATACAGCCATTGTGAAAAGTGTGCTGAATGATAACTGAAATACAGCTTAGACGCATTTTCCTCCGTTCATGGATGGTTTCCTGTATCGCAGTCATTGGCAAGTTTCAGAATTTTGTCTTGTCCGTTACTCGGAGATTAACGAAGGCCTTTGTGTCGATGGCAGTCCACCATACAGTCACCCTTACCACAGTACACGTATCATATTATATCATTCAGATCTACATAAAAGGTTCATGCTTCAAATCCGCATGAGATCGTCGACGACCAAAACTTTGCATCGCCTGTAACTCTGCAAGCTCTAGATTCAAAGAAATTTGGTCTGGCAGAAAAGGACTTTAAATAAACTCTTCGAACCTTGTAACTAAGTTCGAAAGTCATGAGATGGGATTTTCGAATTCCTTTGTGTTTCAAAATGTTGTACAGAACTCTAAGCGCGGTGGGGACGTTTTGGTTCTTCCAGGCACTTTCACTGTTTTGACTAACCGATGATAGTTTCGACCAAATTTGAGAAACAGCAGTATCAGATCGCACGATAACGGACCTCTAGGGGATTTTAGGCGAATGAGGTCTTACTGGTTGTCGATTATGCATTCGTGGATTGGGAGCCATGACGGTCAAGTTGAACACGTGATATATGTTTATTCTGTATGCGAAAGCGCTTTATAGCAAGTCCGATAAAACTTCACATTCGGAACAGGCCCTTACATGTTATATTCAATGTTGTTGCGAGCATGGGCAAAATAAAACCACAGTTTGAACGATTCATATGATCTCATCTCTGTCATGACAGTAACCTGTGACCCATATCGTCACTTTTATTCGAAATATATACGTATATATGGGCAGTATGTTAGTAACGACAAAGACAAGTAAGACTGGAATGGCCACATCGGGCTTATTAGCCGTCGTCAGCCAGTCATACCCAACCCCGATGTGTGAACCTTCCGAGTCTCGCATTCGCAACCTGTTCGTTAGAAGTCCACACCTCTAACCATATATATAATCGACAGCAGTCGCTCGCTTAATAAAATATCGACTCCTTTTCTAAGCAAGAATGGTAGAAGTCAAAGAACACTTGCAAACGAGAACTTAAAACAATTACACTCACGGGGTTATTTAAGGTCAAACTCGACCGCTACTGAACTGAATGCTAGAATACGTCGCATGTCGGGGTATTGAAGAACTCCAGTGTCTACAAGCAAAAATCCCTGTTCGATTCTGTTCAGTTCTAAGACAGTACGCAATCGATTTTCATCGTTGCAGCTCTCTAATGTCTCCAGAAATTAACTGCTTACTTGAAGTAGATCGGCCTTTTGGAGACTTATAGTCTCAGAATGAGATTTAATACGAATGTCTGGGCCGGAGTCTATGAGCCACAGCGGAATACTCGCGCAACATTCATAATCTGCCGGTATGAGTAGCATGATATACCATATTGTACAGCATGTATACCAATCATTAATTTGTGAGGACCCTTCTATGTCAAAATGTCTGAAAGCGTGTGCTATGCTAGGATCAGTAAACCATGGCCCTCACAGCCTGGTATGCGCTTGCAGTTCCCTGACATCTGGTCCCCTGCCGGTAGGTGCGTTTTTGCTTCCGCTGGGTATTTAGGTGTTGTGCATTACCGCATAGTCACCATCGTCTTTCTGATTTCTGTTGGGACGTTATTGTTGTTTTAGGATAAGATGATCTTATGCTTACAGCATAGGTACTAGGCAGAGGCCCATACACGCGTGTTTCGCCCATATTCTGCCGCTTCATGGCGCAGCTGCGAAGGCTTCGGCTCGTCAGTAGGTCCCGCAACATTCCGTTTCTGTCGCTTTTTAATTTCTTCAGAAATTAACTAAGAACTTGGAGCAGATTAGTTAATTCAAGGTCTAAAGGCACAACCCAAGAATTTTTATACATGAATATTTAAACTAAAGTTCATCAGCCACAGCGAACAACCGCGTAATATTCATTAATTGCCAAAAGGAAGCTGGTAATATACTTTACGATAATATTGCTGTTGTTGTTGGCCTAAAACCTAGCCATTTACTGTGTTTAAGTAAAATCGCTTCTTCTGGGCATGATTCACGGATTTTGCTAATGCATTAGTAATGAAAATACGTTCTTTGTGTCCTTCTTAAGATTGACTTTTACACTTCGATTTGAGGAGAATGTATCAACGGTTTTTATCATCTATCTTTAGGTTACAAACCCACAAACAGTCGTATGGCGAAAGCATGTACATACCTATAATAAATTTGGCGAAATTAAAAAGTGTAACTGGCCCCGGGCTTCATACTGTAGCCCTGGGGCCTTTTCACCTCCAGTTGGGTCGATGTAGGTGTATCAGAAATATCTAATTTAAACTTCGTGGTCTCTGTCAGAAAAACGTTCAAATAAGGCAAAGTTTTCTTCTAGGTACGTGCCTTACGCAGGAAACGTTTAGACCATTCCCAATATCTCAACCTCGCATATGCCTTCCCTGGATATCTGCCCTGAAATTTACTAGGACTTTTTTCCCTACAGAACCGAGATGGATCCTCGATTCAAGTACAGAAAAATCCAACCCATAAATTATGGCCTGCTGAAAGAGGTGCGCGAAAAAACAACTCAGGAGATGCTGATGTTTGATGAAAAACTTTCCAGGCAGGCGGCCTATCGGCAAGAGATGAAGGACGACCAGACTCTGCGATCTCATCAGCAGGTCTGGTTCGAGGCTTGTAGGCGGATAAACGAGTGCTATTCAAATATTCAATCGGAGTTGGCTACCATTTATCACTCAGAAGACCTCGCTGCTGCTGAATTTGAGAATGAAAAGAACCTACTTCAGTATTTGGAAGAGTTGCAGAAGCGAAACAATGAATTCACCTCCAATGTCCTTGACCCAATTACCACTCTGAGGTTTAGCTTTACACGTCTGACGGAACCTGCTGTTTTAGGATTGATCTCAAAACCTGGCTCATGATGCGAGAGCAGGGAAAACCGACCACTGATCCCAGACCAATTAAAGATCTGGTTCATGGAATGTTTGCTTCCATTGCTGCTGTGGAGAAAGATTTGGCGGCTGAAGAGGACGCCCTCATCGCAGGGAATGGCAGTGGTAAGTGCGGCATCACTGGTTTCAGTTAGGTCTCCTAAGAGATCAAGGCATATGCAGGAGACTGGCGGACCAGCACCGAGACAGGTATCACATGCCCACCATCGGTATACCGCCAGAATCCTGGCAGTGGGATGCGCCAAGTGATGAGTTCCGCGCTAACCTCCTGACAGAATTCATTCACCTGGACGCGGGTTATATGGAGCGAATAAATCGGCTGAGAGCTGAAATCATCGATCTGAATGACTGCTGGTGAGGCTTTCATTCTCGATCTTTAAAAATCTTGATTTAGAAAATATTAGACGAAAGCATTTGGAAGGCAGTGCATTGGAATTGGCAGATGCGTGTGAGTGACGAGCGGTAGACTGTGCAGGTCCGCATAGGAGTGACTCTATTCTCCTAAGATTTTACGTTTGGGTTTGCCGACACCTGGCTTGAACTGTCATCTGCTGGTTTTAGCTGATTAACCATAGACGATTATCGAGGCACGCACGTCCCTGACGACAACACTTCTCGTTTTCTGGTCGTCATGCGACCCCGTGCGTGGCTCACATATCCTCACCTTCGGAGCGAAACGAAAATTTTTATATCTATAAATGGACATATAATCGAGAAATCTCATGCTGCAACAGAATATGCGTGAGCAGTTGAGGAGGGTGCGATGTGTGCATGTTGGTGCGCTAAGCACAGGTTTGCCAGTCTCTGTGCGATGGATTCGCAGGTGACCAACCAGACCAATGCGGGATGCTCATGTATGATGACACTATGGGCGAGATAGGCTTAGCGCTGTTGAACCGGTTGGGGTTACGCAGCTAGGATTCGCCCCTGGTGACGGGGATGTCGGTAGTGCTGGAGGTGTCGGACGTATAAGATGTGCTTGGCGTGTCGGTGTTGCGGCAAATTCACTGTCGTGTATGCGCACGGAGCCCAATAAGGGAATTTACATGAACAATGCGAACAATTTGACGAGATCGAGGCACACATTCAAATCCGAAGAGGTCGAAATTTTCGCTACAAGTGACAACCGCGTGAGCCGCGAGCTGATTTAATTATGGTTTACTGCCCCCTAGTTTATTAACAAGTGCAACGACCCTCCCCTTCCATACTCGGTGCTGAGACTTCGCCTAGGCGGAGCAATTGGGCACACGGGGAGCGCAGAGGTGAACACTTTTTCCAACGCCAGGGTTTGTGGGTCAAACGGTAGAGCAGTCATCACACCAACATCCAGCGTACGTGATGAAATTACAGAAATTAACGGCGCTAATTTCGGCCATCGAACGGTCATCACACCAAGTGCGACGACCCCTAATGAAGGGGGAGAGTCGTGAACATTTGTTATGTCCACTAATAGTATGACGCCATTTCTGTGCGTAATAAAAGACATACAGGATACCATATAACGGCTTTACTGCGTTAGTCACTCTGTGTACATCAACACTTATTCCTTCCGTCCGTTGCTTCGTATTTAAGGGTTCAGCCTTTGTCTAGTTTGCGTGCTCCTACTGGTCCGGTCCTGAGCGCCCGCATGGGCAGGCCCTCGCGTGTTGCTGACCCCTGGAGGTAGTGCGTGACTCAGCGGCGTGCTAATGTCTGGCTCGCATGCAGACTTCCTAGGCGAGGGTCTCCTGCCGGTTTGCGGTTCTTTGTCAGGCGTGACCTCCGGACGACAGGAGCGGTGCGTCATGTGCTGGGCCGTCCTAACAATATTCATAGGTATGCGGTAACCTGGCGACTACATCCTGTAAATGCTGCATCTCCTTGTGCATGAACCACCCCTATCTGGTTTTGTCTCTGATGATGGGTTTGAGCAGGAATCCGAAACGTCAGGTGAAAAAAATCCCTTGTCCCAGCGATCGTGCCTCCTTCTTCACAATTGGGGTGGGTGTCGTGGGCGTATGTTGAGTCTCCTATTGCTGCGCCGGCCCCTGTGCGGTCGATTCACAAGGCACCGACCAAGCCGAAGCGTGAGCTGAAAGTGCTAGCTCAGTAGGGACGGGCTGGGATTGGGTCGACGTTGCCGCTGGTGAGGGTAGCGCTCGAAGGAGCGATAAACGTCTGCAAAGGTTTCGGAAAGACGCACCTCCTGACATTTACCGCCGGTTTTTTTATTACCTTTTTCATTTGAGTAATGAGGGTTTCTAAATTAGTGTTTGGGCGCCTCACTGCCAGTTTGAACCTTGAATGGTGAGTGGAGTTGGGATAAAAGCAAAGGCTACGGTAAAGTTTAAAGTCAGAATTTGGGTTATATTAAGAGTTTTATTAAAATTTGGAACGAGAGTGGGATTAAGACAAGGGTTGGGGTTATGTTTTGTCCTAAATCCAATATCAGTCACAATCCTAACACTAACCCAATTTCAAAACCTAACCCCAACTGCATCCACTGGACTAATATAAACATATTCCTGGCGCTCAAGGCTCACCTACGGACTGTTAGAAATCAGGATTACGTAGATCGAAAAGTAGTTAAAAAAATCGAGACCAAGGTTTCTAAGCTGTACATTTTTTTAATCTCGTACCTTCTTCGCCTTCTTATGTAGTAAAATTTTTTTTTGAAAAAAACCAGTTTTTAAGCTCTCTTACTTTTGAACCCTTGCTTACCAAAAATATCAAACTGCTCAATCAAACAGCGCCAATAAATGGTCTCAAAAGGAGGTTCTAAAATGCGAATTCATGTGGGAGATTTTCGACTCTACGGGCGACCCCAGGAGGAAACAGAGGTGCCTGGACTTTCTTTGTCGACAACCGGAACGTCTCAAAAAAGCCGATTACGTGAGTCGTTGTTGTATCTGAAACACTTCCCAGTTGAAAGCTGCATGTGCTTAAGTCCATTAGCATTAAACTAAATGCATTCTTTGGACTGTTTTAAAGTTACGAAAATTCCCATGGAGCAATTCAGACGAGCGTTTGGCGAGTATACGTGTGCTTTCGATAAATTCTCATCGGGCCTATACATTTATATGGGAACGAGGTACAAAGTGAAACTTGGGAGCGATAAGTGCAATCGATTACGGCTCATCTTTTCACACTAACGGGGGCATGTGAATAGAGAGGGAAGGGGGGGGGGTGAGAGGAGGCAGTAAGTGATAGTGACAAAACCTGCTTCGCGAGAACAGGTATCCTGAACGATTTATTGTAAGGAATCGTGCCGAACGACCGGCAAAACTCGTCATTTCACGGCGGAAAATAAAACTTTGTTCCTAAAAGTCCCTTTCAAAGAGACGCGGCAAGTGAAATCCTGAGAAGTCGCCTTGATCAAGCTGTTTCATGGACCTTCCCGACAGCAAGAGTTCAAGTATTGTTTTCGACTACCCCGCCTTACATGTAGAAGATAATGATAGGCTACCAGCTCAGATCACCCATGTGAATTTGCTCAT
Source organism: Spirometra erinaceieuropaei (assembly GCA_902702965.1). Classification (NCBI taxonomy): domain Eukaryota; kingdom Metazoa; phylum Platyhelminthes; class Cestoda; order Diphyllobothriidea; family Diphyllobothriidae; genus Spirometra; species Spirometra erinaceieuropaei. The sequence continues at coordinate 87,061 of CACRXP010001253.1, forward strand.
TTACTTGCTCCCGTGGAACAGGCTATATTGGTCGTACGAGTCGGCGCCTGTCCGCAAGAATACGAGAACAACTGCCGGCATGGCTGAGTAAAGGTGAAGTTAAGAGCATACACAGCTCCATCCTCGTATACACGGTTGATTCTGGGCATCGTGCGGTTCCAAACGAAGTCATCCATGTGATTTACAAGGTCCCACCTAACTATCCTAAGCGACTGGGTTAGCGTTTATAAGCAACAGCGGAATCGACTGCCAACAGGCTACGGAGGTCGATCCTGTGCGCGCAGAAGAACCTCTTGCATGTATACATGTCCCCGCGATCGCCATCCCCCCTCCTCCCCTTGTGAAACGGTTCTACCTAACCCTCATTTTCAATTACTGCCACCCTTCCCTTCCCTCCCCTCTATTCACATACAAAGTTTATATAAAAAGACGAAATTCACTCGATTGCTCTTATCGCTCACACGATTCATTTTGTATCCCGAGGAGAATTTATCGGAAGCACGCGTATGCTCGCCAAATGGTCTTCTAAATTTATTCTACCTACCATGTGTTATTATGACTAAATCATTACTTCCGCACTCCACTCAGACCCAGATCTTGGACCTCCTGAACGAACGCAGCATTCTGCGGACAAGAATGGGAGATCTGATGCTGTCCTGGACGCGCTCTCGACAAGAACTGAGCGATCGCATACGTCTGAGCCTCAGTGACGCGTTCGTAGAGGCTGAAAAACGTGATCTCCAGAGAAGCAGTGCGGAGAAGCAGCGGAATTTGTGCCTGCAGCTAGCCGCTCAGGTAATCTGGATGCTTGTAACTTTTAGCCTGTGAGATCTCCGGCCGTTCTGAATGCATTTTTGGCAAAAGGAAACCGTTTACAGCCTCAAGAACCTCATGAGTGCTCTTCTAGACTGAGTCACATAACCTTGAGTGGACCAATAAGGCTAAGGAGCGGTGTTCATCTGACAGATCAGGTCGTACGAATTCGCAAGACCCTTTTTATCTTTAGTTAAGCAAAATTGCAATTAAAAAAGAAAGCCACATCAACTCCGACTTACCTAGTCCACCCCAAATTGACGCAAGCAGCAGATGCCCGTGGAGCGGGCCTTACGGGAATTGTCATAATAGGAGTGATACTGGTGGGGGCCTACGACAGTCCCAAGTAAATGTCTAACTGGCTTTCTGTTTGGATGGGACTGACACACGAGAAGGAACTTGACCCAACAACATCTACTTAAATAGATGTAGTAGTGAGTCTTCTAGAGGAAACCTGCCCTGACTAAATACAGTATCCTTACCCTTAGGTCTAACGTCGTCTTAACTTTGAAGCTTACCCATGACTCCCATTTTGAACTAATCTTAACCATGACCGTAACGTTAACCCTCAATCTAATCTCAAACATATTCAAGCACTAGGCCTAGTTGAAGAAGAAGAAGAAGAAGAAGAAGAAGAAGAAGAAGAAGAAGAAGAAGAAGAAGAAGAGGCGATCGGTAGAACAAGAGCTTTATTCGTCTGACGTTTCGGATTCTCGTTCGAACCCATCATCAGAGACAGTGACGGGGTTATGTTTAGATTAGTTTAGCGGATGGGATTGGGCTAGGGTTGGAACTTTGGTTACTGTTAGGATTGCGGCCGGTATTTGGTTTAGGACCCCACCTAACCCCAACCCTATTCTTAACTCTACTCCAGCACTAGGTTTCAATCCAACTCTTAATCTGGCCCAAATTCTGATTTTAACCCTAACCGTGGCCTTTGCTCTTATTCCAACGTTTCTGTTACTGTCTCTGCTGATGCGTCCAAACGGGAATCCGAAACGTCAGGCGAACAAAGCTCTTGTTCCGGCGGTCGCCCCTACTTCCTATCATCTAGGCCTAGTCTTGACCTTAAATGTAATCCTAACCATACCATGAAGTTGCACCCAGACCCTTGTTGTAACCGGTGCAAGCAAATTCCGAGAAGGTTTTAGAAAGGTTGGTATCACCAGCTCATTCCTACCAGATGGACATAATGATAATTTTCATCTCTCTGAATAAAAAGGTTACAGGATCCCGCTTCAGCTAGACCATTCCACCTCTAGTCAATTCTAGGGCATGTTACTTCCAACGTAGGCTGTCGTATCAAACAAAGCTTTTAAACTTATGTTCACTCTTGTGAAACACAACCTTGCTCTCGTCGGATATTGACCTGAACCTTTGCATTTTTATACCGCCTGTAAATATGCAAAAACTTCCTGTACATTAATATAATTAGGAAGGGCTGCGCCGGTAACTCTTCGAATAAAGGCGTAAACAACCTCACTCTCTTTGGATGTTGACGGAGTCGTAGAGCAATTTCAAAGTCTAAAACTCAGCCCTTCATTATGTCCGCAAAATTTCCAAATATTGAGTGTTATTTTGTAATGTTAGTTAAACGGATCTGACACAGTCGGGTTGCACCATACTCTCTCGACAATGTCCGACACTTTACCTTCTGTAATCTAGGACTGGGGGTATTTTCAGACAAAGCCATTTTTCTAAGGAACCCTGGGAAGTTGATAGTAGAATAATAATTACTGATTCCTTATAAATAAATAAAGATTTTGAATAATTCACCCCACTTCGTCCTTTAAAGGAATTCATACCTGTCCTTGATGAATCGTAATCCAGTCAATACTGACTAACCCTAAAAGTTCGGTAAAGTATTAGCGGTTTACCAAGCAAGACGATAAGGTTGATAAGGAGAAGATACGATCCCACGTTAATCCATGCATATAATTATCATATCGAGAATGATTTTAGACGTCTTCGGTGATCTCACGGGGAATCACGGCTCTATTTGTCTTATATGCCTACTGCACATCATGTTGGCACTAAAATAAATTTGATTTGCTGAAAATAATGTTTTATTGCGGTCCAGCATTTTAAAACACAGAATGTTTCGGATTTGATAAAGGTCATAGTACAGAAAATTAGTATGACGCACTAGTGAATAAAAACGCACCATTCTATCCGTAACCTTATCAACTCAGTCAACATGTCTAATGCGCAGAGATGAACTTCAGAATACTTCAAGGTTGTTCATGTCGTCCTTTTATGATCTAAAGAAAAAAGGAACCCATTTCGGAGAAGTTTATGTCAAATATTTTGACAGCTATGTATACTCGGATCACATTTTCTTATGTTTTCGAAGTCCAGGTTTTAATAGGGCCTATTTTCCGAATGGGGAAAATGTACAGACCAACTTTTTGCAAGAATTTAGGGCGAAACTACTCAATGTAGGACGATTAGAGGATAGAGCATCTCCTGAGTGGCGATGGTCAGCCCCGTGTAGCCTCGATTATTCCGTATTTCAGCTCACGGCCCAATGCCAATGTGTTTTTACTCAATTCGCAAATAGCTCGAATTCGAACGAAAAGTCTTTTCCGCGTCTTGTTTGGAGTACGGCTCGGTGGTGACGATCACTCATGTACCGTCTTCAGAAAAGCTCTAGACTTGAGCCACAACGTATGATAAACTGACCGCAACTATTGCTTCCAAAGGAGCAGTCTTTTCTCGTTATTTAAAACAATTGGTAGTTTGAGCAGGTCTCAACATTATCAGTAATACTGGTTATCGGTTGGGACTCTAAATGTGTTTAAATTACCGTATCGCTAAACTTAACACCTGAACTTCAGATTACCCGAAGTGTAATGGGACCAGAACATTTTTAACCTCGCCTCTGAATCATGTATCGGAGGAACGTTTTTACTGTTTTATTGGTTATATCTTGACTGCCTGACATGACATTTCAGTATGCTGAAGATCTGCTAGGATATCAGAACTTTGGCCATCGCCTGGCCTGTCTAGACCAAGGTTCAAAAGAAAGTTTCTGGCACCCGTCTTTCACACTAACATTGCGGCGTTTTTTCTCTGATTGCAGGTCCAGCAATGGCGAAAGGAGAAGGCTGAATTGGCAGAGCTGGAGTATCGTGCCAACGAGGCATTTCAGGCTGCAAAGGCGCGCTTGGATGCAGAGAAACTGGACCGGGAGATGCACCGGCGTGAACTCATCAAAAAACAGGTCAGTTTATCCGTGCACCTGAATTAGTCGATAGTTTCGTTTGAAGAACACAGTTAAACAGTTTGATGAGACCTGAGGAGATAATCCTACTTGCAATTGCAACTGTTGGCAGCTTAAAGGCGATTACAGATCCCACAAAATTCTATTCTATGGTGTCCCGTGGGCTGCAAGAACAAGGTATGATCACCACTTCACTGACACCTAATGAATATTCCTCGTCCATTTTTAATATGTAAACGCTTGCATGCGACTGTTTCTAGGATTTCATTGATACCAGGAATCTGGTTGATCTTGTCGTTCCAGAAAGTTCAGTAGTATATCAATTTTTCCTTTAAATCCATTTTAGTTTACGCTTGTATGAGGTCAGTTCACAAGGGGTCAACGTTATTCTCATTAACTTTTGGCTGTCTTTACCCTGCCAGCACCAGCCCCGCCTAGCCCCGCCTGGCCCCCTCAATAATGGCGGGGCTAGAGGGGGCTATGAGGGGGCTAGGCGGGGCTGTGGCGGGGCATGCAACGCGATAGCCCCGCCTAGCCCCGCCAGCGAAAAAAAATGCGCAGGGGACGCCACATCCCAGCCCACTTTTGGCACCACTTTAAAATATCGTCCCCATTATCAAATATACGAATTAATAACACACACACATTGTAGACCGGTGGACAAATAAGAGTTTAAGCAATGAGGGACTTAAACAAAACCTCAATATATTGTGCTCATCCGCAGCTACATTCAGTGGGCGTAAACGGATGCTTTCTCCATGGTTTATAAGCCAATTTTGATAAATTAGCTCCTTTAAATTCCAAAGAAGGTACAATAAGTGGTGCTTTTGGAACATATCTTTCGATGCAAATACGCTTCAAAAGGCTTCAATCCAGAGGGGGCTCTGGCCCCGCCCAGCCCCCTCCAGCCCCGCCTATGAAGGAGCCATGTGCTGGCAGGCGAGGCTCTGGCCCCACCCAGCCCCTTCCAGCCCCGCCTATGAAGGGGCAATGTGCTGGCAGGGTAAATATCGATATCAGATTAATCAAAATCTTCAGGATTATGATCCTAACTTGCTAAATGTTTACTTGGTGTATGTCTCGCAAATATATTTAAACAGGGGACCATTAACTTTTATTTCCAGGAGTCTGAGTTACCGGGCCTGACAACTTAGAGTGACTGATGGTAAATTACGCGGAAACGATAGGTGATGCCCACCTTGAATCCTTGAAATTTCATGAAGTAATAACACTATTTATGAGACTCAAATTTCGCAGAATGTACGGCAAATCTACTATCTCATAAAATATCAGCCGAAGTCCAAAAATATATTTTTGATTCGAAGAGATTACTTAAGCGAGCTTATAATATTAATTATTTTGCAACATAATACTAAGATATTTCAGTCACATCAAGATGCCAGCTTTTGAATGAGCGTCTTTTTGGCCGTCCGAGAAAAGTACGCTCCGTAAAAAATGAAATGTTTTCACCGCCGTCCAATGCCCTTATATAAAGAACGTACAGAAAAACATCCTTTCGCGTACTCATTTTGTAGTAAATGGCGTCTTTTCTAAATTATTTTTATAACAGAGAGAGTATTTATTGGTTTTGGAAAAGCTTGTTTATTATAAAATTTCATAAGACCGTGGGATGTCCTTTTACACAACATCATATCAGCACCTTTATCGATGCCACCTATTCGTTATACAGCCTGGTTCACGTCTTCTCTATAGCGTAAAGAGATGTGCAATTCGTCTTTCACAGAATGTATGTAACATTTACTTTGGAGACCATGAGTGCAAATGAAACGTCAGGTGATCCATAAAATTATTCGAGAATTTAAAAGTTATCGAAAGCCGAAAGATACTCTCTCGTTAGATAGAAAATTCGAAGACGCAATTTTTTACCGAAAGAAAGCGGGAAAGGATGTTTTGTGCACATTCTATATAACATATACTTGAATTTATAAGAACGTTAGATATCAAAGGGAAATTTCATGCCCCCTAGGTATTGTGCAGGGAATTTTCCTAGAAGGAGGAACTTTTGCATATTTTGATTTGTTGGACGATAATTCTGGGGCGCAAAAATCTCGTGAAATTTCCCAAACGAGAATCAGTGAGAACAGGAATGTCTGAGTAATACTACGATGACGGATTCTCACTGACCTAAAAATCTTAACAAAATGAAATACCAGTCCTGGAGATTCAGCAGGTCTACCCTTATTATCCCTTCGGTACCCCCCTTTGGCACGACTATTCGATGCTGTACTCTTGAGGCTGTCGAACTAACCGATAAAGAGAATTTTTCATCGTCATCATTACTGATCCAAAATAACAGATTTCAGATCGCCGCAGAGCTCAGCAGGCGGAGAAGGCACTACTGGAGGAGGCGGAGAGAAAACGCCTGGAGGAGTTGAAGGCGGCGCATGAGGCCCAACGGCGCCTGGACACAGAACGTCTCGCGCAGTTGGAGAAGGAGCGTCTGCGCAAACTGGCTGAGGATCGCGCCCGAGCCCGTGAGGAAGCAGAACGTGAACAGAGCCTGAAAGAAGCTCGCCTAGAGGCTATTCGCATGAAGGTAGGACCTGTGTTGGTGGTGGTGGGGGCGGTGGTGGTGGTGGTGGTGGCGGTGGTGGCGGTGGTGGTGGTGGTGGTGGTGTTTGGATGACTAGCTCGGCGAGTGGTGCAAGTTGTTTGGGCTGCACAACCATGACATGGGAGGTTTGCCGGCACGTCAAGGCACAGGTTCACGCCGAGCCGGAAATCAGTGCCCCATCACCGCATCAGACGACCGACTGGCTCAAAAAATGGACTGAATAAGATAAGAAAGAGTGAGGGTCGGCTCTGCTGATTCCATCCCCACAGCACCCAGAGCCTATTCCTGGCTATAAACCATCGGACGCGCTTTTAGTTTCAAACTATCACAGTGCACTAAAAGTCATGGTTTGAAGGGCCACTAATCGGCGAAATAACTCGGCCACCTCGGGGCGGGGTGTTGAGATCCGATCAGCCTATCTGCAGTTTTGGGTGAAAACGTACGTAGACGGGGCGCGTGGGTGGTCCGGGTAGACGGGCTGCCTAGGTTTTGCCGGCCACTACGCTCGATCCCCTCTGTGGTCTTCTTGACTATGTCTTGGTATCAGATTCAGTTGGATGAAGGGAGAAGGGAAAACTTGGTAGATGCTTTGCAAGTCCGCAATCGCCATAAACTTATTCATGCGTCCAATAGGCCGAAGAGCACATGATGGATTCACTCGGTAAGGACGGTCAAACTGTCGGTTTAGTGTCAACTAGACATTAGCGAATTCGGCACAATGTCGCACCTATCCTGCGCGTGGACAGATACGTCAAACTTTCTCGAAATCCATGTTTTTCATGCAGTTCTTAAATGTTAGTCGGATGTAGAGTGGCTCTCTAGTCGCCTTACTACTCAAAAGCAAAGTACGATACTGCTTTTTTTATTTTTTTCGCGTATTTTGTCATATAAATGTTGGAAGGGGAACTGTTCCTAGCTGCTTCAGAAAAAAACTATATTGCGTAAACTTCCTCCGTTTCCTGCTTTGTAAAAGTGGGTTCTATTCAAAACATTTTCTTAAATGACTCTCAGCATATTGGGCTGAAATCCATGAATCTCTTTCCGTTAAACCGTGATCTTGAGGGAACATGGTTTATACTGATGAATGGTCCCTCAAATTTTATATGTCCTGAAACCTAATAGGTTGTTCATTCACGGAACTTCGTGGTAGGTTCTTCTAACATAAATTTCCAGTTTCCAAAACAAACGCGTAAAGGATTTTCCAGCTTTGAATAATAAAGCAACCAATGGGTCACCGTTTGGGATTATTTAGGTTACGTGAAGACCTTAACCCCTATTTTCATCTATGTCTTCTGAAGAATGAAGGTTTTCGAATTGTAGGTGCGGCCTACTGTACCTGATGACCCCTTGCGTCTTCTGTCGTCCACAGCTGTAAGTCGAGACTGGTGCGATTTTCAACTATTTCATTTGCATTTTCTGACGAGAAATGATATTTACGCGGAAGTGTGGTAAGAGTTCGAGCAGTGGCATTAATTTTTGACATCCGTCAAGGGGCCCTCATCCTTGCACATTAAGTAGCGTACTGCTATCTCAGTCGTTTACCCAAAGAAAACATTTTTTGGACCTAAATACTCTTTGCGGGAACTGGGTTGATTAAATAAAGGCTTGCAAGTCCGCAGCAGGATATTGGAGACATAACTGCCACCACATCTCACTCCCGAGAGTGGGAAGATTCGAAATCTGGTATTAGAGCTGTGTTAGCTTGCTGCATCCCAGTCTTTCATGGTTCTACACGAATGTAGTTGTCCGCCCTGCTGAGGATTGCCGTTGCGTTTCTATAATCGTCAGTTCATCGTGTACTACTACGCGGGGACACCGTCTCTGTTGACCTGACTCAGCCTCGGTGTCAGTGATGGGTTACGCTGATACCTGCCTGTACTGGTTTTAGAGCTTAACACCTCTCCCATCGTGGTTTTATCCTTGATCAGTCGCCGTCGATCGGCAGCTATAAATCTCAAAATCCGGCCGGAATATTTAAATCTGAATCAGTCCTTTAAGGCTCAAACGTCCTATCATGGGGTTCATAATTCACACCCTATCGGTAGTGATCAGAAGTATCTAATCTCTTGGCCGCCAGCCTCTCAAGGTGGCAGGGGAGCCTGACTAGCTGATGCCGGCTGGTTGTTCAAAAGTAAGCAATCTCTTCTTCCTCAGCCTTGTCGTTATCCGTTTTCAAACCACGCCTCCGCAGTAAAGAAACAGTGTAAGAAGGTAAACTATGCTTTTGGGTGCCTTAAGGCTCAGTCATGAGGCATCATACCCTAGATCGAGGTAAAGAAATTCATGTAATCACTGGTGCTCTGTTAAGTGTGCCAATCGACCCCGTCGATTATGGTATCCCCAATCCCCGTGTAACTTGCCCAGCTACTTAATTTACTAAAGTAGCAAGGGAACATTATCCTTAACTTAAGTATTGAGAGCAGACCGCCTTGTCCGGATGCTACCGACCTGAGATTAATTTATTCCCAGTTGATGACAATACATTAGCCAGAAACGGCCACGGCAGTCTACCTCCCCTCTGCCATGATTTGTCTTATTTAACCATATATACTTGTGTGGGGTGAGCTTTTCGTTTTTTTGTAAAGGTAGAAGGCTAAACTGTTGTGGCCGGATCTCGCTTAACAATTAGGATGAAAACACATGCCCGAACAGGAAATAATCACACCTAGAGGCAAAAGATCCAGTCCTGGGTGCTTACTGAGTGACAAAATCGCAAGAAATATCCCCCCTGTTTTGTCTAAGCCCCTCCCCCAATAGATGATTGTACTTGAGAGAGAAGGACGTGGCGTTGTCTTTCAGTGAGATTGCAGCACGACACAGGCGAGATGCAGATAAATAGTCTTGGCTTCCTTTGTTGCCGTTGCACTTGCAGGATAGTAGGCCAGCGTTAACCTGCAGACATTACCGACCCTAAATTTTGGCAAGCCCTTCCGTACGTGGGGAACGTCTCAGAAGCCGTCAGCCGCCTTGTCGTTTTACTTGGAGTTTATGGTTGCACGCATGCCGAAAGCAACCGTCAGGCGCCAAGTCATGAGGCCGAAAGTCCCACTGCTACGGCAGAAAACGTTTGGAGTCGTTTACCGGATCTGGTGCAGTTGTGGACAGAGCGACGTCGGAGAAACCGGCAGATTACTTCTGACGCGCGTGACTGAGCACGCAGCAGCGGTGAGGAGGAAATGCTTCAGTTCTCAGTTCCGGCCATATTTTCAAGTTTAAAGAAGCGGAAATTCTCGCAAGGGGTGACAACCGCGTGAGTCGCAAACTGCTCGAATCATGGTTCTCAGGCCATTGCATTGACTTCCGGATATCATGTTCAGTGCTGGAACATTTCCTGAGCAGGGAACTCAATCACGTGGGGATGACGCGGGGGCTCAACTAGCCTGGTGACAGCGGGCCGAATTGCCGAGCCATCATAGCGTTAGTATCCGCCACGGATTATAAAATTGGGACAATTAATGACTCGGTCCCAGACTGACGAGCCATCATCGCCTTAATTACAACCTCCATCGGTGATTACGAGAGCTGTTAACTATAGTACCCATGTATCCCCCCCGGCAGCTACGTACTACAAATACTGCAATTTTCGTACCTCCACTACCTCTGTCTGCTACCGTCTCTGATGGTGCGTTCGAGTGACTCTCCGAAACGTCGGGTCAATACGCTTCTTCTTCCAGTGATCGCATCTTCTTCTTCTGAACTGCTTCCTGATACTCGCCTGTTCTCTTCTATAGGCAATAGGCACGCTGATAAAAGACTGGTTGAAAGCAGGGGAGCGATTCAGGCTCATTTTATCGTATTCCGAGTCGCAATTTCCCCCTGCAGGTATGCAAGTCAGACAGACGGGAGGCGGTACTCATGACCGCATGAGCCATTTGGTGGTCCGTTGTTCGAACGCGCTACCTGACATCCTAGAAGCAGTCAAGAGTTCATCTCCGCGGCATAAAGATTCTGGTCGGAATCCGCGGCAGAGAGGATCGAGAGTAGGGCAAAGCCTCTATCTCCAACCGAAATTCCGTTGGCTAGTGTTTGCCCTGCCTTTCATGTTTCGTGCGTTGCAGTCTCGCCGACAGACTGTGCTACCCCATACTTTAAACCGTTCAGCCGACATGTGGCAAGACCGCACAGCCACCGTCCATTTGTCGTCTTCTCTGGTCCCACATGAGTATTAAGTCTAAAACAAATGAAACATCGGTCCCGACAATCGATCCACCCCATTTTTTTCCTTCTCAGTTAACGACACCCCCACCTGCAGTAGTCACTTCTTTCTTCAGTGGTATCTTTTCAGTGATGGAAGTGCTCACACCTGATGCTGACCTGTAACTGAAGATAATTTCAGTTCTATTACTAACCTCTGTACTTTTGATGGCGGCGAAAACGTAGGCCTGGAGACACAGGCTTGAACAGAGTCACCCCCTACCAGAGGAGATGGAGGGCATTGAACTGCGACGCTTCTACCTCACCATCGACAACCCACTGAACACCTTCACCGACAAGCAACTGCAGAACGACAGGCGGACACGGCTGTCGGCGGCCCTCTTTGATGCGGGCCTTCTGGACTCCGACTATGCCCGTGACCTGCTCGCACAAGTGCCCTTGGAACGACCGGTGCGGTTGGAGATGATGACCAGTCTTGAGGCGGAAGAACGGCGCATGAAGCAGACTTCAAAGTATGCGCCTCGGTGATCGGTCTGCTCTCCCGTCCGGAACACCGCATTTCGTCTCCTTCTGTTATGATTAGTCACGTTATTACCAGCAAGTCCGTTCAGTAGCATCAGTACTACAAACTCTACCTGTATGCCTGATGATTTTGCTCATGTTTTCTGAAAAGTAAACAGTGACCTTTACATAGAAGAACCGCCTATGCTATTTTTTGCAGGTTTTCTAAAAATTGCCAGGTGGGGATCTCAGGCGACGGGTAATTTTTGTCCGTTTCTGAGGGCAAGTCCGTGCAATTCTGCCTGCATCTAGACGCTGCAGAGGATATTTCGATCGTTCCTTTTAGATATTTTAAAAGGATGACTTTCTCTGGTTTCGCTGATTCAATCTCGCGGGCTCCGCCACTAACACGATCCAGGGGAACGATAATCTAGTAGCATCGAGCATGATCTAGTTTTCTCTGTGGGAAAATCAAGACCGGTGACATTCTGAAAACTTTAAGAACATGCTTCTGTCCAGTATGTGTGAGGATGCACGTTTTTAATTCCTCGCGCTTTAGGTCACTTGCTGGAGGCGCTTATAGTGACGAGTAATATCCTCGGCGGCTAGACCCAGACTCCCAACTTAGCAGAGCTATTCCGAATTTAGAGGATTAAATCCCTCTAACTTGAGGTTGTTTGGGAACCGAAAGAATAACGAGGCAGGCACGATGTTCAGATGCAAGTTCAGTCAACCGGCGTATCGGCCTCCCACCGGCTTACGGGTTTTAAGTCAGTAATTGCGAAAAAACGGATGAAGAGAGTGAGGGTGGACCTATAGGACCAAAGCCAGCTTGACGACGTGTTTGACCAGCGAACAGCCACTCCGGCAATTAAATAACCCTTGGCAGACGTGATGAACGACAATTCAGGCAAAACGTCATCAGCGTTGTCGCAACCACCAGGAGTCAAAAAAGGGAAAAATTATTCTCAATAATTCGACCGCCGCATCTGACGATATCCACCGTGTGCTTCACATCAAGGTTAATCGGGCACGGTGACCTACGCATGAATCAGCTTATAGTGAGAGTAGACTTGCGCAGCATCTACCGCACTCTCTCATCCTCCCCACCTTGACCCGATGTCAAGACATAGTCAGAAAGATCGGAGGGAAGGCATAGTGACATGGCGCGGTCGAAACCGTAACTTCGCGCTCTAGTCCATAACAAACATCCGACCACGATTTTGACCAAAAACTGCCACGACGGAAAAGACATGGATTACTGGGCAGCCATGCATACTACCTGTATACCCAGCAGGAGTGTAAGCGCATATACCGCTAGAGAACCATGTACCGGAGAACTCTCAGCCAACACCAGACTGAGAGGGTCATGGTTTGCTGATCATGGCGCAGTAAACACTCACAAACCTTGGGGCCCCGAATGGTCACACAGAGTCCAGCATTGGCCTGGACCATCACCCAGCAAAGGCTGGGTAACCTGTCCGTGAGCGACTAAAAGACACTACCCCTAAACACACACACTCCTCACATGCGTGAGAGTACCACAGGTCGCTTCAATAAGGGGCCTTGACAGTCTTGTTCTCAGCCCACCAGTCTGCCACTCCACATGCAACCGGGGCAGATTGCTTGGACTGATTTGGGGAGTCAGTCGGCAGCCTTCCAAGTCACAACGCTTGGCGCACCGTGATAGTCTCAGACTCGGATCAGGCATGCAGCAGAAGAGCCGATTGGAGACGGAGCCGAGATGCACAGTTCCCGCTTGCGTGGGATTTGGCAATCGAGTACCTGCAATGGGGATATTGTTGTGTGATGCGGTTGTTGGTAGGGGATGCGTGGTGCAGCCGGCGGTTGTCTACTGCAGGTTTTCTTGAATGTGCATGTGACCTAATAAGCCTATGCGACGAGTGAATGTGTGGGTGCGGTGAAGGCAGTTGGGGCGGATGCGTCGGGTGTATGTTGGTGCTCAAGGCAATGGTTTGCCAATCTCCGTGCGACGGATTCGCAGGTGACCGACCAGGCCGATGTGTGAGATAAATGTGCAATCACTATGGGGACAGGTATGAATCGAGTCAACATCGCTGGGTGAGAGTGTTGGTGGTGATAGTAGAAGATGATGGGACACCAGACGTTGTCCATCGGTGGGGGCGGGGGGGGGGGAGTGCGTGAAGTCGTGGTGGCGGTGATGTTGTGGTCAGGGCAGGGATTGGGGCAGGACGGATATTGTCGGTGGTTGGTGGTGGCGGGGCAGCGGCCGTGCGATTTGAGGTGACGGCCGGCGCGAGGTTTGCGGCAAGAGGTAGACGTTGTCAGGTTGAGGGCGTATTGTGTCCGAAGATGTCCGACGAGACCGATGCGTGTGCTGAATGCTGCATGTTGGGAGCAGCAGATGGTTGGCATTGAGGAGGCGAGGCACTCGTGATTTGCAAGCCTCCCGTTTAGCTTTGGCGACGGCGATACGATCTGTTTCGTAGATGGCGGCGCCAGTTTCACTTCTCTTCCTCAGTCCGCTCTGTTCTGGGCGAGGTTCTCTTAGCATCCTGGATTTATACGCAATCGCTTAAGAGAATTCCTCAGTGTGTCCTTGAAGTGCAGTTTTGGTCCTCCCCGTCGGCGAGTATCGGTGGACTTTCTCCGTAGTAAGGGCCTCGATAAGGAATAGTCAACCAGGCTTGTCAGTAAGTTTGGCAAGACATCGGAACAGGTGCAATTTCAGTCAACCCGCACATCGACCTCCCTCCAGCCCATATGGTCTTGAGCCAGCAACTGCAAGAAATCGGGAGAACAGAGCGGGAGTGCATAGCTCGCCAGCGAGTTTACCAACGAACAGCCTCATTGACGACCAAACGACTCTCGGCGGACCTGATAAACCACAATACGGGCAAGTCATCATCAGCGTTCTCGCAGGCACCAGGGGTTAAAATAGAGGAAAATTAGTCATAGTAGTTGACTTGTTTATTTTCGCAATAAGTGCCCTGTCAATAAGCAGCCAACCGATCCTGTCAGCAAATTTGAGAAATGAATCCTTTCTATCCCTGGGATGTTGTGCTAACTTCCAGAGAGATCAAGGTTGTTGTTAAGGTTTGGTTTAGAGTTATGTGTAGGGTTTCGGTTGGTGTTAGGGTTAGGACGCGTGAATATTTATCCTTCCTTTTATTCTGCGCAAGTCACCCGTATCACTGAGGGGTTCCTATTGTGTTCTATTGTATATATTTTCGGCAGTATTGCATCTTCTGGTAACGAGACCATTTATAAACTAGCCTGTTGGACAGGGTGAAGGGACTGCGTACTAATTCGCGCTGCCATCTTTAACACGCCGTTTAAGTGCAAGCAGTATGGACAAAAATAAATTTTATTCAAAACCTCCAAAGTAAGTATTACATTTCAACGGAGCGTGCATACAACTGAAAGTTTGAAATGATGCAAATAAGATAAATCGACAAATAAAACAAGTCGATAAACACACTGAAACATAATAAGACCGGAAAAGACTTGAAACAGAAAGAAAAAGCCTAGGCGCCTATACAGAGTCAATTTTCGGAGCGAGCGCTGTGCCTGTACCGCTTTTGAGGTCAGAGCGTAGGGTGTAGTAGGTCTGCCGTGGTTCAGCCGACTCCAGTTTCAGCAAATCCTCCGGCGAGAGATCGCATTCAACGCCGCTCAACCGTCGGAAGACGGTCGCAACCACTCTGGCCGTGTAGATCTTGGAGGTGGCTACCGCGTTCAGTAAGTTGGCAAATCCCAAGTAGCGGCCCTTCTCCTCGTGGAAGTTCACCTCAATTGTCCTATAGCCGTCCGGACAGAGGTTGCATCTGGGATCTGAGGGATCCAACAGGACGATTCGGCAATGACAGAAGCTCTCGATCCTGATTAACCGACGGCTCTTGAAGTAGGTGGCAACCACGGGATCAAAGTCCTGCGGCACATAGTAGATCTGCCGGATCACTCGGCCTGTGTGCAAGCGCTGGTGGGGGGGGGGGGGAGTTGCAACAAAAAGAATGGATGAAAAGCTGTTTTTTCGGAAATCTTCAGCCTTATTCTAAGGTGAGCTTTGGGATAACTGATCAGATTAATATCCAGTAACACTCAGACACGTCTTCTAATCCGGAAATCTTTTGTTATGGAGAGTGCAAGCGGCGTAAAGCCACGGCCTAAGGCGTTGAACAGGGGACTAAGCCGGCGGCATGAGACACGCGTGAAGTTAGACGGCCGACCGGCGTGCACTGCAGCGCCGAGCACGTGTGGTGGCTTTGCTCACGTGTGCGGCCCAATCAATGGCTGGTCTAACATTCCAGACGTTTCCGCGGGGGGGGGGGGCTATCGCGCACGCGGTGGCCAATCAGCGATCAGTACGCCCGGGGCAGGAACATTCTAGAACGCCCTCAACGGCTGGCAGGTCATTGGACGGAATGTTCCAGAACGCACAGGAGCCAATGTAAATAGCTCATCTCTCTGACGAGTTGTAACCCCTCGTGTCCGCAAGTTACCAATAAAGTGCTTGTCCTCCGAACCGCCTCTCTTCCTGTCCTACCTTTCTTCCGGGTCATAACACTTTCAAGGCAGGCCTTGAAACCCCCAACTCGTGGGAGTTTACTCAACGTCTAGATGGCTAAAGTGTACGCCACCGTCTAGCAAAGTTGGACACACTGTTGGTTTTCAAGTGAACGGACGTTAGAACTTAGATGTGCAGACCTAAACGGCTCAGAGACCGAATGTGAAGTCGCACGTTCCATCGGCAAGCTACGAATTTGAGCCATCTTGACTGTGATCTGAAGTATTCTAACTTGACGTGCTGCACGATCTAACTGTAAAAACATATTTTGTAAATACGAGAAAACCCCTTTGGCATCCTTGAAATCCACTCAAACGGTTTACACAGTTTAGCAATCGACAAGCCTGCAGTATTTGATAAACCTCATGGACCGGTTACCGTAAGGATTCACTTGCTATTTATTGCTGTCCGCGTTTTGGGAAACGTCTAAACTGCACGTATGATTCGGTTCGACATTACACAACACGTGCCACTTCAGAGCTGTTTCTAGCCTTCGATTCCTTGCAGAGGGAAGTGTACTTAACTTTTGCTCTTCTACAAGATTTGAAGCCTTTTCCCCGGTACGAAGCTGAAGCAAACGTGAAAGGCAGGATTTAAAATATTGTCACCCTCAAGGAGCAAAAATATGAAAACGGGCTTTTTCGGACAAATATATAATATCCTTGGATGTAGAATCACTTTTCACTAACGTACCACTGGATGAAACAATGGACATCATATGTACCCATGCGTCTGAAACTCGTCTGCCACCTGAAACCTTACGGGAGCATTGAAATTGTGCACAAAGAATGTTCCAATTCTTTTTAACAGCCAATTATAAAGACCAATTGACGGGGTGGCAATGGGAAGTCCTCTCGGTCCTAACTTTGATTACGTCATTATGGGTCATCTAGAGGAAAAGGTGTCATCGAACTTGAACATGATACTACTCTACTAAATATACGCGGATAATGTATTCCCTGTCGTTGATGACCTTGAAGAAGCTGAAGAATTTCTTACTACCATTAATAAACTCCACCCGAAGATCAAATGTACAATGAAAAAAGAACAAGAAACCAAATATCCTTCGTGGATGTTCTTATGTTAAGACGGAAAGATTGTTCCATAAGACGTTCTGTTTTCCATAAGAATACTTGGAAGGGGCAATACTTGCATTTCTTGAGTTTTGTATCCATAGAATGGAAACGGAGCTTGGTATACACTCCTTTCCAGAGGGCTAGGAACATTTGCTCTAGTGAGACACTGAATGCAGAACCTGTAAGTCTCAAAGAAAATCTGCTTAAGCGTGGATATCCTGCGCGCTTCATCCACAAGTACAACAACTCTACAAGGCCAAAATTAACAGAACATTTACTTCCAAAAAAGCCCGTTTTCATATGTTGGCCATTTAAGGCGGACAATATTTTAAATACTATTAAGGGACGGTTACGTTGCACTATTGAAAGGACATGCAGTGCGGTCGAGCTCATATTATGCGGTCCTACTAAGCCTCTTCCATTTCCATGGGCGAAGGATAACTTGTCAATACACGCTACTTCAAATTGTTTTTATGAATTTATATCCACTTGTGGATGCAAGTAAATTGGGCAAACACAAAGGCAGTTGACAGCCAGGTCTATTGAAAACCTGCCCAGATGGCTTCTAAAGCAAGAAAACAAAATCCCGCGTTCCTCCATTACAAAACACCTGTTTGATGGTAGTCACTCCGTCGACCCTAAAACATCCTTCCGAGTACTTGTTCGGACACGAACAACTCGGACATTGCGTTATCTGGTGGCGGCCTATGTACGGCGGGCGGAACCAGAGTGCTGTAAATAGCTAGAACACGTGGTTAGCCCAACTTTGCCATGGTAGTCTCTAGGTCCATAATTTTTGTATTCCCTTTCTTTTTGCTCGTTAGCGTTTTTCTCACTATTCTTCTCCTATTGTTTTTAAGTTACTAATTTTCCATAGATGTTTTGGCAGATTTTGAATAATTCATATTGACCCAATTGTGAAAAACTCGGCTCCTTGGTGGGATTCGAACCCACGCAGTAAGGGAAAGGCTTTAGTACAGCCAACGCTCTAACCTCTTGAGCTACGAGGCCCCGCCGGACGACGCGAGTTTAATCACATTTGGATCAAGTTACCCGCCCAACCTACTGCAATGTCTGGAATCCACCAAATATGATACAGTAAGTTAACTGCCCAGCAGGATTTCTTAAGTAATTCACCTAGAATCGCGTCGTCCGGCGGGGCCTCGTAGCTCGAGTGGTTAGAGCGTTGGTTGTACAAAAGCCTCCTCCTTATTGCATGAGTTCGAATCCCACCGAGGCGCCGAGTTTTTCACAGTTGGGTCAATATGACTTACTAATTTTAGTAATTAGCCGGCATTACCCAACACCATGACCCTGCTATTTCTGCACGCATTCAAACTGCTGTATTATTCCCACTCATTATTTACGTAATAAAGCGACAGGATGCGGCTGACGAGCCGTCGCACAACCTTTTGGCACCAATAAATCCTGCCTCACACGCTTGCTTCACTTTCTACGAGATATCGTGTGCACGTCAGTTCACTAGA
>CACRXP010001254.1:8057-28786 GCA_902702965.1 Spirometra erinaceieuropaei
CCTCCTCCTCCTCCTCCTCCTCCTCCTGGACTTTTCAAGCGAATGAACTGCAGCTTTTAGTTAGAATCAGGGTTACTATATAGGATATACGACCCGGTAAAGCTGAAGAACCTGGTGAAATTCAGTTCCCCCTCCAATCATTTAGTATTGCAGCGCTCTGGTCTGTTTAAAATTCCTTGGTACTACAATACTGGGCCGGAATCCTGGAGCATGTTAGCTCTTCGTCCTATTCTGAAGACTACAAAGGACCATAAGTTCCGATGTGGTTATGTAGCCGCACCTGAGGTAAGCAAACCCCAGCCACCTGTAATACGAGACCGCTGGTAATAGGGGTTTTTGCATGAGGGGAAGAGGAACACAGGCGACGAGGTCAAGTAATTGTATGCAAAAGAAAAGCTATCGAGAATGCGCGGTTGTACCTTGAGTGGTTGAGAAATAGTTACCATAAGCCCTAAGTCCTAACTGTAACCGCTAGCTCTAACCCTTAAACGCAGCCCTAAACCCTAACCCTGAAACATCCAACGCGAAATTTAGAAGGAGACAACAGGCCGGAAGTCCAGAGGGACCACCGTCATTAGGCCAAAAAAGATAGACACGGCAACAAAGAAGGCCGCCAACAGAACACACACCGCAACGCACATCAGCACCATGCCAACGTAATCACACCAACTCAAAATAATTAAGTAGGTCAACAGAATTGCATCCACCAGGTGCGGCTACATCAGCACATCTTACCGACCCGACAACTGGCAAATTTTTGTTTTACCTGAGACCATCTCTATTCAGGAAATAGTCTAAGTTGGCGTCGAACAGGTGAGACAAATCTAGCAGTAGGATTATGATAAGTAGTGCATTGATAAAAGTAGAAGAGAGTAGCGACTGTGAACCAGGCTCCTCTGCTGTTATACTAAATTTTGTATCTGTTCCTTATAATGGTGCCCCAGGTGCTGCGTGAGTTGGCGAGCCGGCGTGGTCTACTAGCTGCTGGGAGAAGTTATCTTGTTTGAGGACCTGGCTGTCGCGGTGGCGAAGAGGGTTTGGGATGGCTTTTACCCCCTGGTGCTTGTGCGGTGGCTGGTCTTAGCATTTTCATACAGGTAGAGGATGAGTTGTATGGGTCACCGACTGTAGGTAATTGGTCAATATCGTTCTTGCCCTTTCACCATTCCCAGATGATCATCGTCTCTTGGGGGTTGGAAGTCATTTCACGCACGTTTACGTTCGTGATCTGATCTGGGCGTGGGAACTCCACGAGTATGTGTTCAGTGCTGTCTTCTCCAGTGCTGTAGTTCCCGCAGTTATCATCATCCGGTACAGTTGAAGCGTAAGAAACGCCTTAACGACACCCAGGGGAAAGTATAGTTGGCCGTGATTGCGGTTACGTGATGTGAGGTTACGGGCCAGCACCTTTCTCCACCGATCTGTTTCTTCGCAAACACCCACGAAGTCAGAGAGCAAGCAAGAATACGTTTCAAAACTCCGACGTTGCCCCTCATCCCGACCGCCTTAATTTTGCGCGCCACCAATGAATGTCGTATTACCTTCGGCAACTACACTGGCATTGTGCGAACGTCGAGCATCCAGAGGGACGCAATCCACAAACTGGCAACTGTTGGCCGAACGCACGATCGCGCAACTCTTTGGAATACCCGCATCGCCACCGCGAGAGCATCTGCTGACTGTGTGGCTGCAAATTGCGGGACCTGAACCTTAGACATCAAGGTAGAAGCCTGTCACCTTTATGCTGGTCGTGCGATTTCCGGATTAGTTGGGCCAACCTCAAAAGACATTTCGGGTTAGGGTTGCCGTTAGGGTTAACGGCTAACGTTTAAGGTTGAGGTTAGAGTTAGGGTTAAGGTCGCCGTCAGCTTCCCTATTTCTGCCTACCAACTGCGATCTAGCCAACATTTCTTCTGAGTCTGTTCCCGACGCTGGTACTGACTCTAGCACTTCAGTTAAGTATAGTATTAGCGAGTACCTGTGCTGCTAGTATGGTATCTCGTGACCCTAAAGTAAAATATTTCGGATTGCGAGAAATATGCGTATTTACACAGGCCTAAAACGTACACCTCTAGGTGAGATCGAACATCTGCTCGTTTTCGCGTCATGCGCTTGGCTACTGATCTGCGACTGCGCGCCCCTGCCGGTTATTCAACTAATCGACATTCCCCTGCCCTGCCTTTTACTCGGAAAGCCGCCCTATCGTTTTGTCTGACCGGATTTTTCCTTTTGTCACTCAGCAGACCGATCAAAGTTCAGTCCACCGGGCCGCGCCTGTTCGTCAGCTACAGTGGTGACTGTCGCTGTAACTTAGCCACAGCAGGACGGAGCCTACCTCGCTGAGACAGTGCGTCCTTTGTGACCACCTTGTCCGCAGGTGTCCGCGTTTTGTGTGCGGGCGCTGCCAAACAGGCTACAGGCTGTTACGTTATATACCAAGAGGAGAACCAAGGTGACTACTGGTTGGTGTGTTAGTCAGGCCGCCAACTTAAGTCCTTATAGACTGCCGTCGACACATGTGGCGCGCACCATAGACGGAACAACGCTCCAGACAAATCCCAACGCCCAGTTTTCTGTCAGTTGGCGAGGAAGCTCCAAAAGGGAGAAACCACGTTATTTTCTCGGTATACGCGACAAGACTTGGTTTAGTCTATCATTGCACACTAACAGTCACGACTTAAAAGTTTGCTAGCCAATGAGGCAACTCGATCCTCCTTTGGGATGCAGGACCTGCTGCAATACTTCCTTCATATGACCTTTTTGATGTGTTTCATTTCTCTAAGATTCGAGAGCTTCCTTCTCGGGAAACCTGGTGCATGTGGTGTTACAGGACAGGTCATACATGGCACTCGTAGAGGGGGGCTGTTTGACCCTGTCGTTTGTTGCGCCGACTCCGGTCTCTGGACCATATTCGCTTTGGCTTGCCGTTAGAAAGCATTATGGTTGGGGAGAGCGAAATGACGTAAATGCCGCGCAAGTCATTACGTCGAGGCTTGCGACGGTCAAACTGACGGTACTTCTTCCTACCTGACTAATGGTCTCTACGCAACTGCCTCCAAGGACTGTAGCCTGATCCTCAGGGCGGAACGGACGAGGATGTCCCGCAACCTGATCCATCAACGCACTGCCTACTGGCACAATTGAAAGGACAGCGGGCCAGTCGTTCGATGGTAGGACGTTGGACTTAAGATGATTGATGACCGAAGAAATTGGGCTTGAATCCCAGGTTCTACAAACCTCGTATTGTGTTAGAGTGGTAGACGACGACGACTAATAAGTCGGAAATGACCATCCCAGCTTCTCTTGCCTTTGTAGGTGTTCCCTCCTGAACTGTCGTGTGTTTTGATCAATGAGAAGATGGTTGCTTGTCATCAACAGCTTATCGCCCACATGTTTACACTGGGTCAGCTCCGAATATTGTTTTATTTGAAAAGAAGACGAAGGCGCGATCATTGGAACGGTAGCCTTAGTAGCCTGAGCCTTCGAACCGAAACAGGAGTTTGAGTTCGAGTGCAGTAATGTGTGGACAGTTATACAGTTAGGCTCAGGCCAATAAAGCTTCCGTCCCAGGAATCGCGTCTTTGTCTTGTTTTCAACAGGAACCTGGGATGTGCATATGCTCCTCCATTGTTTTATTTCTCTGCGTCCACATTCGCTTCAGATCCCTGTCTGAATAGTCTCTGTTCGTTGAATAATCTCGGTCCGGTATACTTCTCTGCAGAAGAGAAATATCCATTTCCTGATAAAGCTTTTTAAAAGTAATTGGCACATTATCTGTAGAAGTGGTTGTGCTTTGACCTTCGGACTTAATAAACGTAGCAGCAGCATACGTGCTTCTCCATGTACAGATAGTGATCTAACTCATGAAATGTTTCGAAATTTACTAATGGTTGTTAATCACTCGCAAACCGACACTACTGCGTAGATCCAATATCGGTGTTAATGAATAACATCTTTAAGGTAATTAAAAACATGAAAAAGGTGTTAAAGGCAATGCTACGTTGTTTAGAAGTGCCAATTTCCTTAGAAAAGCGGAAAATCCCAGAAACGTCAAAAATGGTTGTAATTGTGTAAACATCTGTTTTCGGTGTACAGAATGTCTGTCCACGCAAAATCTGAGTAAATATGACAGCAAAATAGAATAGCGCTTAAAATTGGTGTTTTAATGAAATTAATCTTCAAATATCCCTTAAAAATTAATTTAATTTCACGTATGGCGGTTTGCCAACTGCCTACATTCTGAGTATAGGTTCCAAAATGGTTTCCCGAGGATTCGTGGTATTCTTTACGCCTTCGAATTCATTGAAATGCGATTCAGTAAGGCCAACAGGATTTTGCTCGATTTCGCCTATAGGGACGTCATAGCAACAAAAGGTTTCATAACGGCACGTGCGGCCAGGCGGGACAGTGACTAGTAAATTTATATAGATTTGATAGGGATAATCTTAGACATGCCACTTCGTATATATAAAACTTTTCTTCCGTAAAATTAATTTGCACTTTTCGTTCGTTCCCGATTACGTTGAGTTTCAGATTTGCCGTAGCCAATGCTTGTTGTATGCAGTTACTTACGTAATGTTCTTTGACATTTGCCTTATACGTTGTTGTTTATGACGTTATTGTAACCAAAAGGGAGTTCAAAGGCGCTCGTCTACCTTTGCCTTAGTAAATCTGATCTGGTATGATCTGATCTGATCGGACTTCAAGTTGATACGGCTCACTAAGGCGCTCTCCTAGCCTCCTGAAAGTCATTTTTAAATATGAAAAAGAATGGGTGAGAAGGAAGCAGACGGTAGTAGTAATACTGTATTTGGATACTACTGATTGCCTGTTGGCAACTCGTGAATATTAGCCGTTTATTCCTAATTAGCGATAAATTTCGACCCAAATATTCATGTCAATTTTGGGAGCGAACCTGAGTAGCTTTGTTTCGAAGGATTTGCTTCAAGTATGGGCATTAGTTTCCGAGGAAATTAAGGAGGGCATCATCGACTATCCGCTCTTCTCGAGATCATGATGACCCTTGATACAGGTCGCTAGGGTAGGCAAAAGTTCAGTACTTGCGCAAACTGGTTTTTTGGCACCAATAAGTGTCCATTTCCGATATTGTGCCTATAAAACGGTAAGCGTTAATCATGATTTCCAGACAATTACCCACATTAACTTTATTCGACTCTGATGCATTTAGGGCACGTCTTTATCTGGCAACCAGGAGTCCTTACCAATCTCAACCCTGCATGGACAGACAGATCTTGACCAAACAGAAGCTCAGGCTCTTTTCACCTCTTAGGAGGTATTCCCTCCCGTTCACTGACGCATATAAGGGCTTCAGTCGATGTTTCACCACACTCGGTGCTGTTAGTCACTGCACCGGATCCCGCCTTTGGTCTTCCACATCCAAACCCACTAGTTACTTCTATTTACGGAGCTCTAGAAGACGTAATCTGCGGCGAGACAAGGATTAAACACGGAACAAATTTCACATTCTTTTTGATATGGTATACTAGCAGGCAGTATCAGCCGCCAAACGCAGAAGCTGGTACTACCACCCCCCCTCCCGCCCCCCCCCCAAGGTGGGGAATATTTCATGGAATAAAGAAATCGCAACGTCTGCTCACTCACTTCATCAGGCCTCCAGGCGAACTAAATGCATAAGCTTTGAGCTCCGGATAGACCGGTGTGAGGAGCACCGACATGAGCGACACGAGACCGGCACCAGGGCTATGCCCACACAGCACCACCGGATAGTAAGGCCGCAGCTCCCACGCCTTCTCCACCCACTGTTCCGTAGTGATCTTTCGGACGGCGTTTCGGGCAACTCGTACCATACCGCCATGTCCCGGGGAGCGCTCTGCCTCCGGCAGCTTCTCATCCTCCTCCCTCAGGGGTTCTCCAACTGCGAGTAGATCAGTCAGCGTATCGTTACCCGACAAGGTGCCTCGGACAACAATAACAATGGAGCGCGTCTTGTCGTCGAGTACGACGAGTCACTGCACCGGATCCCGCCTTCGGTCCTACGCACCGGGCTCGGGTGGGTGAGGGAGGGAGTGCGATAGGCGCAGCGCAAGTGTACTATCACCATAAGCTAATTCTGCCTTTTTCCGGCCTTTGTGTTATCAACTCAATACCGTTTCACTGTTATACGATAGGGTGAGATGGTTGATGGTGAACCGGACCGGCCGGTCAGTCGTAGATCAGCGCGCAGCCGCGGCTTCTGTGGCATCCTGCTCCCTCAGCTGTCCACTGGGACTGACATTGAACTGACCAACTTTGTGAATCCCCCGGGCTGCAGTTCAGGATCAACGCGTGTCAGCTCGCAGTCTGATCAATGTTTCTCCTCGCCTCGTTTCTTTCATCTTCGCCATCGTCTCGGCCGATTTCGCCTTCGAACAACGCGATGACCATTGTTCCGGCACCTCGTATCTGAACATTACCCTCCGCACGCATTGCACCCCCTCCCTCACCACTGTCTCTTTCCTGTGACCTCTAAGCATCAGGAAGCTTGTAAATGCATACGAAAATTTCAGGAACCTTCCCTTCGCTGTCCGGTTTACACCTCTAGAAATATTCAGTCACTAGCCCATTTAGACACATGCGAAATTGCCGTTTCTTGGGGCGTAACCCTTTAAAATATACCTGACATTCCAAGCATGTCTTGTGGGCCATTGCGGTTCATTTTTCGTTTCAGAAAAGACGGAGACCACCATGTAAATAGAGTTGTCTAGTCACACTTCGTTTCCTGTCACTCCTAACATTGGAAGAAGCATGTGGCAGCAATTTCGTGTCTTATTTTTCCATTCCACGTCTCGCTGGCTTCCATTTTCGATCTTGTCTTCTTGTCGCTGATTCTTTTGTTTATTCTATTTTGTATAGTGTATGCTGTGTTCAGTACTGGCTTCCTTCTGCTTGTACCACTGTCAAATGGGGGCTGAAATGCAGTGGAAGCACTGGAATTGGGTGCTCCCAGATTTCCAGCAAGCATTTTCAGGATTAAACGTACTCCCGATAATCTGCTGTGCTTCGGGACTAGGTAGTCTTTCACTTATTGTGGCGCAGCTTTCTATTAAGCGTTAGCACTTAGGAGCAGATATTCAAGCCCTGGAACAAGTTGCCGAGCGTAGGGATGGGGGATTTAGTCATCTGACGCCAGCGTCCGAGACGATTAAAATAACAGCAAAGACAATACTTACAACAGAACCGAATACGGGATTCTCGGGTCTCTGTTGCGAGGTAAACACGCGGTCGCTGGGACCGTAAGTGCATTGGCCTGAGCTTTAGGACACCTACGGGAGAGTGAGCAGCTTTTTAGTCAAACAATACGAATGCAGGGGGTAGTTCCCGTAACCGTGTCTGGTTTACGCCACCTAACCCTCACTGGTCTCGACGTGGTGACGACGTGCGCCCTTGTCGACGGAGTGGGCTACGCCACCAGGGGGGGGGGGCAGGTAGATGAATGTCTGTTGACGGAGTTGGTACCGGACACACGCTTCCAACGGTCTCCGCCCCGTTTTATTGCCGGCGTCCGCGTGCTCGCGAAGTCGAACTTGCGGCCTTCTGTCAGCGTGGAAGTATCGACTTAAAACAGTGGGTCGACACTCCGGACGACTTGCTTGTGTTCTAGCATTTGCTACCTGGGTCGTCCAGTTTGGCCTACATGGTGACGGACAATTATGACATCTGCGCGTTTCTGGTATGCATGGTAGCTGCCGGACGATTGGCGATAACGAGGCTCAACTCTGCAGCAATGCGATCCGTTACAGCTGGCACATTCTTTATACACAAGAGAGGGTGTCAGTGTTCTGGCGGTTCTCCCGTTTGTTCTTCGTGGGTCCGTGCGGAGGCAGCGCCTGACGAAGTTGGGCTAGGCACTCCTTGTTGATTGGTCTCGAAGATGACCTAATTCTTGTACTTGTCTCTCTGGTTCGCTGCAGTGTATTTGTGCCCTCTGAGAGAGCGCTGCAACAGCCACATTTCCGCAGCGTTGAGTGGTTGCTACGGTAGCTGAGGGGGTGGATTGTGTTAGTGACTCTTCTATACACGGTGGTTCTAAAATTCATTACTGGGTCTCCGCGTCTCAAAGGGTAACTGTCCGGCTTTGTGAATTGAATGTCGGAAACGATGCTGTTAGACAGGGCCTTCCAGCCTGTGGATACGGTGGAGCCGATCGGTGTTCCTTTGATCTGCTTGTAAGTTCTGTCATTGAATGCGGAAAAAGGTATTTGGCAGAATGCAAAGCTGCATCAGATGCTTGGTCTTCTGAGGTCCCCTCGTGCTGTCGTGGGGCGTCAAGTTCGGTGGGAGAGTTGTGAATAGTGAGACCACGTCGAATGCTATCATAATCTATTAAGGTCGGACGGTTTTGACGTGGGCGTCACCAAGGGGAAGATGGTGGTCGACTTGAAAGGGTTCCTGGAGTCTTCACAAAAAATTTTGTTTTGGGCCATCTATTTGGGTAAGCTGTAAACGAGGATGACTTAGGGCAACAGTTAGTCGAAAAGATTGTGAATGTCGGGCAATCCATGGAACCTGGTCAGTGCTGAATCAGTTAGTTTTACCTGCGGCCATTTATAAGCGAGATAACAGTTTCGCCTGGGTCGGTTCAGGCCGATAGTGGATTTGGCCTGCGAGGAAGGGAAAGGCCCGTAGGACTGTTGGTCACCGGGTAGGACTTCTGCCTTTCTTATACTCGACACGGTTCATCGCGACGGCTGCTCTTCTGTCAGCCGGTGGCACTATAATATCACAGTCTCCGTAATAGAGGCACCGCTCGGATGGACCCATGGCCGGATTTCGTGAACCGTTGAGAGCCAACAATGTCGCGGCCTAGACTTTGCAATGGAAAACAAGTCTACATTAGCTGTGAGGGTGCACGCATTCGTTAGCGTGGTGGTTTGGAAGAAGCGCAAATGGTACAGGTACTGGGAAGAGTGGCTATGCGTCCACGGAGATGCGATGCCTTTCATCGGCCACTGTTTCGTTCTGTCCAACATGGCCTATTTCATTGCGTTCGTCGGTTAGCACCGATAACTTGGTAACTCCTGAGACTACCTATCGACTGGTAGCGGTGATGATCTCCTGAATATAGAACTAGCTTATATGTATCGGTTGTTTCGATATAACGGATATCCGATCAGTTTTGTGATAAACTGCCTCAGGCGTCAGGCACAACCTCACGCCCCTTCTCAACTGGAGAAATCGTAACACAGAAATTCATCTCCCTACCCCATATCCAGGAAACCTCAGGAATGAGCGCCCGTCAGCCAAATCAGTTCGGCATCCGCGTTGCTCACAAGCCTGAATTCTCACTGCGCGCAGCCTTATCCCGAGTAAAGGATCCTATCTTTAAAGATGCGCAGACTAATGTTATCTACCGCATCCCGTGTCCCAATTACACCTGCGTATATGTTGGTCATACAGCACGAAACCTGAGAACCCGAATTAATGTACATAAACTAGCTGTCCGTCGACGTGACCCAGTGCCCCTCGTCTTTGAGCACGCACTCCAGTGTGACCACGGATGCAATTCGAATGCCACTGAGTTCATCGCCACAGCCAACACAAAACGGGCGAGGTAATTTTTAAAGACATGCTACTCTAATGCGGACAGCATCAACCGCCCATTATGAGGACCTAAGATCACGTCTCACTAAGCCGAGCCCCACGCCGCATCAGCGGCTGCTAATCCAGCCGCTCGCAGTCCCACCAACCTGCAATTTTCCCTCGCCCTCTAACACGGGAAGTCGTGACTGTTCTCTCCTCCCCTCCTGGCGCAAAACCCAGAGTGACTCCCCGCCACACCACTCCTCACACGCTAATGTTCAGCCCGTCAATGTCTGTCCCGACGCGTCAGCTAGTTTAGTGTGACGGTCTCACTTTTTCTTTTATCTTCATTTCGTCCGACGACGGTTTGTTGTCATCAACTCGAAAATTCACGAGCACATTTCGACTTTTTCCGAAGAACATCTCCCTTTTTCATTATATCGTCTCGGAATGCACACCAATGCTGCTCTACAATGCACACGTTAATGTATGCTGCGCTCAAGTATGAGTGTGAAACGTCAAATAAATACACCATCCTCCCCAGAGATCTCTTTGCTTTCTTCCATCTCAACACCTGAGGTGAACATTTTTGCCTTTATCCACATATATATATATATATATCAATATGCGTGAAGATGCGAGGTCCAGATATATTACCGTGTATATCATCCCCCGAGGAAGACGAAGAAGAGAAATGGATTTCATGGACCAGGTTGTATTCAGACTGACGTTTCGGAAACACACTCGTTTCCATCATCAGAGTCGTGCGCTGACGTTTCCTGCTGGCCTTGATCTGTTCAGCCTTGCCACCTGCCTCGTATTATAACCGTGCACAGTGCACGTTTGTTGACTAGCCTGCTTTCCGTTGGCTGACTGTCGCCTCCCTGATCTCAGCCGTTGGCGGACTGGCGTGGCTTGTGTCCCCCTCACGCCTAACGTGGTTGCCGCTGCGTCAGCGTGATCGTTAGCCTCCCCCTCGTCAAACGGCGGGCTGATCGATCTTTGTTCCTCAGGCGTGGTTTTTCCGGCCTCGGGAGTACGTCCGTGAGACGGTGTGCCACGCCGGTCACGTGACATTCGGTCAGCGCCTTCTCTTCTCTCCGCGAGCGTCGGTGGTCGACCCCGTGTGACTCTTTTCATCCGTGCCATCGGCCCTGCCTGGATTGACTCGAGTCCTGCGCGGTGCGCCTGATAGGCTGGATGTAGGTCTATGGCCCTGTTGAGTGTGCCAGTCGAGGACCAACTTTCCAGCATTAGTCTGGCCATTTTATCATCGGCTCGGCCTATCACACTCGCTTTCTCGAAGGAAAAACAGTGATTCCGCTCTAGTGTGTGGCCATACACCAACGACAGCTTATCCTTGCAGTTGATTGCTAGCTGGTGCTCGGGCAATCTTGTGCCGAGGCGTTTTCCCGTTTCACCAACATACCTGGCATCACAATCTTGGCATGGTATGCTGTAGACCACCGCTGATTGGTTTGTTACTGGGAGCGGGTCTTTGGGCCTCATGATTTGCTGTCTGATTGTCGAAGCTGGTTTATGGGCCACACCAATTCCAAAAGGTTTCAGAATTCTTGAAGTTGCCTCTGAAACGTTCTTCACATAGGGGATCGAGTGTCAGAGCTTTGATTTCTCCTCGTTCGACCGCCCCGAGTGGGACTTCCTGAGACACTTGCGTATGAACGACTTCGTGTACCCGTTGGCTTCAAATAGACCACGTAAGTACCTCACCTCCTTCTTCCTGTAATCGTCGTCGCTGCAGTGTGTTTGGGCGCGTTGGAAAAGGGTCCTAACACAACTGCGTTTGTGACCGACGGGGTGGTTGCTTCTAAAGTGGAGGATGCGCCTTGTGTTAGTCGCCTTACGGTAGACCGTCGTCTTTATATTCCCGTCTGCCAGTTTTGTAACTTGTACGTCTAGGAAGGGCAAGCGATTGTCGGCCTTTTCTTCCATGGTGAACTGTATGTCGGGAAATATTGAATTCAAGAGTGCCTTGAAATCTTGCACGTCGTTCCTCTTTATTATGACGAATGTGTCGTCGACATACCTGGCCCAGAACTTCGGAGGGTACGAGCTGAGTACCAGCCGCTCCGTAAGGCTTCTAACACTAGGCGCATCCTCCACTTCAGAAGCAACCACCCCGTCGGTCACAAAAGCAGTTGTGTCAGGACCCTTCTCCAACGCGCCCAAACACACTGCAGCGACGACGATGACAGGAAGAAGGAGATGATGTACTTGTGTGCCCTATTTGAAGCCAGCTGAATTTTCTTAACGAGGAAGGATGTTAAATGATTTCAATTCCTGGAAGGGTGCGGCATTTATACAGCTCATTCTCTGCCTAGAAACAGTGGTTTTTAAGGATGCATTGCCACAAATAAACTGGCGGCATTTCTTGCTGCTACTTACATCCATCCGAGCTTATTTTGCCCCATGTGTGTAAAAGTAATGTTGGCTATTCTAGGAGATTACTGAGGCTGTTTGCGCAAAATTTTCGAAGTTTATATTGCAAAGAGCAAGTGCTGTACAATGTGCATAGCATAACGCACATTGCGGACGACGTGCAGCGTCATGGCCACTTGAATCATTGCTGACCTTCCCTCTCGAAATCTACCTGGAAAGGTTACGGAAATGCTAAGCAAGCCATCGCAAACTCTGCAGCAGGAAGACAGAAGACTGAGTGATGTAGATATGCAGGCGTTGAACTCCATTGGGCCCCGGGACTTAGAGTGCTTCATAAGCACAGTCGTGGTCCACAGCCAAGTGGGTAGGTCTCTGCGAGCAGTATAAATGTGTAACAACTGCGAATCTTAGAGCTGTCAACTCCCTTGCCAACAGATGCATTAACCTGGGGAAAAGACTGTATGTGTTAGAAACGTTCTATTACATTTGGATCGAAGTTTTCATGCAGTCTACGCAGGATTCACGAAGTTGTCAGATAAGTCCTCTACTTGCGTAGCTTTAAAGCTAGCATGGATAATATCCACTGTACTTCTTTGCCAACCGCATTCGCGAAGCTTGCTTGCTTTCCCCAAGATGGATTTTTTTCTTTTTAATGGAAATGATTGATGCTTGTCGTAGACGTTGAAGATTACCACCACCTAAAATCATCCTTTGCAGAATCAGTGCTCGTGAACCCTACAACCGCACAGCCCACATAGCTAGTGGTCTGCGAGCAATGAGGGGTTGAGGCGGTCGTAGAAATAGTATGAGCGTCCTCCCTGTTACCCATTACGTTCACTTTTTTCTATGCGGTTTAAGATTATACTACGAGCTCTCCAAGGGGTTCGAAAAGAGTTTGTATAGAAAAAACCCCTATGGTTATGGGACGATGCGCTGCTACTATCGCCTGTAGGTTCGGCTCAGTTCAGTTTATCAGAGGGAAAGTAGGTGTGTACTTTTGAAATCCTTATTTGTTACACGCAGAGGAAGTATATGGAAAAATGAAACGTGAGTAGCATGAAAGAAAGATAAGGGGAATATCAAAAACTGCACAGATGAGCACAGTACTTCATGCGTAAACAGTATTTGCAGACAAATGAACTCAGTTTTTATTCGATAATCGTGGTCGGTAAAGTAGTGACCACTGTCCAGTTACAAGTTTTGTTACTCGCCGTCGAACTTCTTTGGGTATGCTGAGGTTTTTAACGATCCAGGGTCTCCAAGCTTGGATAGCAAACGTCAAATTCGACCGCACAGATTTCGAAAGACCTTGGCGAAGCAGTTTTCATCAAATGAAGAAAACGCCCGTTTAATGAGATATAGGATGAACGTCGCCGACTTGACTACCTTTGAACAGTGCGGCAAGGGCTTGAGCGAGGTTGTGATTCACACACCCAAGTCCTTCTAGGCGCCGACTACTTTCAGTGGTTTGGCAGTCAGACGGTAGACCGTGCGGTTAGGATTACCGGTTCTGCCAACGCGTAGGAAGTTACACTTGATTGCGTTAAACGGCAAAAGCCAGTTGTTTGATCAGCGTTTGAGACGGCCTAGACTTGTCTGCAGTCGTGTTTCGTCAACCTCATTTCGTATGGTACTCTGAATCTTTATGTCATCAGCAAACACTGCGACTTCGCAATCCAGTTATTTTGCGCAGTCATTGACGTATACGATGAACAGTGTAGGGCCAGGAACAGTGCCTCGGCTAACACCACTCCTAACGGCAACTTTGGCAGACTACTGGTCACTGACGTGGACAGCTTGAGAGCGGCCAAGTAAATAGTTTTGCATCACAATCAGAAGTTTATCTCGCACTTTTATATGGCTGCGTTTGTACAGAAGGCGTTGGTGAGGCACACTGTCAAAGGCCTTCTTGAAGTCGATCTAGACCGCATGCACATTATGTCCTCCATCAACTGCCCGAGTCCAGTGATCTTGACAGTAGAACGAGTTCGTCACAAAGGATCTGCCTTTTCGGAGTTCATGCTGAAGATCGGAAAGAAGATCGTTATTTTCAAGAAACTGCATTAGTCGTTGTTTAATTATTTTCTAATAGTCTTGTGGCAAATGGAGGTGCGGCTGACCAGTCTGTAATTATTTGCAGAGACCCGACCTCCGCACTTATAGTGGCGTAATCTACGCCGATTTCCAGTCGGGTGGCAGATATCCGGCCTTGAAGTATGCATGTGAAAGCATAGAGATCGGCCTTCAGAAGCCAGTCAAGCGTTAAATAACTCAACAGACGGTTACTTAGCTATGAGTTCTACAGGCAGCTGGTATGACAAACGCTATTCCTTCTGCCTTCCTCGTACGAGTCATATCTCGACCTCCTTGAGGGGCGAAACATCGACGATTTTGTCAAACGAATATAATGTGCGATTTTGGCGACGACGTCGCCAACAATGTCAATTTCAAGATGCACAAATGTAAGGTCGCCCTATGAGGTTGGAAATTTTACGATCCGATCACTGGTGAGCCATCGCATATGTACATAAGCCCCCTCCCCACAGGTATCAACATAAGATGGTGAAAAGGCGACTGCACAGACCTATACGAATTTGAGGCTCATTTTACAAAGCACATAAAATGTTCTAGATGCGGCAGGTAAACGACACGAAAGAAGTCAGACTGCTTCTGAAGTGAATGATATGCCAGCTGCATTCATTTCTTACATATACCCAAATATCAGAACAGGCACCTTGACCCTCGGCATCAGCACCGATACGCAAGGACATGTCGTGAATATCAAACGTTGCCGCGGCAGATATTATTTTTTTTATAATATTTCACCAACTTACCATGTTTGCTATATAAAACTAATATAAAATACCCATCACTCTTCTTGCGGCTACTTATAGGTTTGGTTTTGTGTTCAAAACCCTCTGTCTCGGCTAGTGGACGGCAAAACAAGGTACATATATACAAGGACCGGCAGTGAACGTAGTGCATGAGGCCTCATATAACAAGGAAAGGGGTACACGTCAAATATTTAGTTGGTGTACATGGTGCTGCAACCTTCTTTCGTCTATGTCTCTCAATCTCGACATGTCGATATCAGGGGCGTATCGACAAATTCCCAGTGTCCATATCCAAGCCGGTGCCGATCGCTATTTTGCGCGCGTCCTGCCGATCAAGTGTCCCAGTATTTAGGCGCCTGAATAAGTTGACATCTATATAATCTTGGCACTAGCGAAGTGAATTACCACAAACTTTATGTAAAGGTGGGTCCTTTAAATTTGACAGGTAAACCCTAGACGTTCAGCGCGGGGACTATTGGCTTTCCCGCGTATGATTAATGGCCCACTTTTACTCCTGAAATGTGTAACTCTTACGTGCACCGTTTTGCCACCCAGTTGACTGCTTAAAATAGAGTTATCGCTCAGATGGGAAGGGAAACCACGATCAATTCGGGGTTTGACTGGTGAATACGTCGAACCTGGGTCCAATATATATCGACCTGTCGAGATACGTATGTCGTCCGGATATCGACTTCGACCACTTTATCGATATGCTCCTGATATTGGTATGTCGATATTGATCAATGTAGGCGAAGAGGGGTTGTTGCACCGTGCACGCCAACGTAACGTATACTCCTCCCTTTGAATATAGTACTCCAAACATTACTTTTACTGCCGTTTCCTGTAGACATGCGACTTGTTTTACTGTTTATTGGTCGGTGCCGAACCCTTTTAACCTAAAATCGAATCCACCTAACCCGTGAAGTCAAGTGGGTGGTTTTTAGAGTTATTTACTACTAGTAGTAGTAAAGTGAGGGAAACTCATACAAGATATCAGCACTATCAATATTCATAAGATCAAGTCACGTATTGGGAGTGAAGTAAACGACCAGGTTGCTTGTTCTGAAGGTTAGATATATATAGCATACGTATGCAGTTGGCTAACCATTTATTCCCGTAGCCATTTGCCTTCTTTACAGCCTTTTTCCAGCCGCGTTCATGCCTCTCAGTAGCCGACTGCACTGTGTATAGTGTCGGATCAGCTCGCAACTCGTTCACCTTCTTTAGATGAGTTAAGAGCT
The DNA here is from genome assembly GCA_902702965.1 of Spirometra erinaceieuropaei. Lineage (NCBI taxonomy): Eukaryota > Metazoa > Platyhelminthes > Cestoda > Diphyllobothriidea > Diphyllobothriidae > Spirometra > Spirometra erinaceieuropaei. The sequence goes on from CACRXP010001254.1 coordinate 24,073, forward strand.
CGAGCATTATCCTCATTTGCTGAAGCTTAGCTAAGACGTCCAGTTTTGCGTACACCTCATCCAGGGAACTTGCATCATTCCCGTTTCTCTCGGCGTTTTGCACTTCTGCAGCCACAAAACGCCATAGTGAACAGCACCGTCTTACCATTACGGTCCAACGCGGCAGGTGTGGTATCTGCCGAGCCGCTTTCGTCTGTCTGACTTTGATCTGCTTCTCTCTCGTAATAAATTGTCATCCGTGTATTCAACCTACCGGCGATAGTGGTGGTGTCCTATCCCATAGCGGTAGGGGGTTTTGGGTTTTCTTTCGGCACACCCTCTTTGGACGCCTGGGGGAGCTCACCCTGCAATCGACAACTACGTGGGAAAAAAGTGGACGTTATGGGTAACGGGAGGAGCGTTCATCCTATCTTTTGTCCGTCTTGCAGTGTTTGCGCACTACCTCAGTAACTTCACGACATGTTGCCTCCACATCTTGTGCAATATGTCTCCTTATGGCCTGCGGAGATGCCTGCCTCGGCATATTTTTAGGTTAAATGATTAAAACTTGAAAGATATATAAACAGTAGAAATTAAATTAACAGCAAGAGTCACGTTGACAGACTCACGCTTACGCATCCTATGACAGCAAAGCGTAATGGCGTCCTCCGCGCGGCGCACACGCGGCACAAAATGACCAGCCAGTCAAAGCGAAGATGCGAGACACCGGTTGGCCACTGGGGACGAACCGACCACATATCTGGACAGACGGCGACGAGAGTATGGTGCGTGGATAGTCGTTGACCGACAGACGTTATTAATTAATTCATTGGTTAATGACGTTTGCTTCAGTTTGACCGATGTCTCATCTTGATATTTGATTTTATCGAGAAATGTCATACAGGACGTAAAACGTTCAGGTTTATTTGTCTCACGACTAGGTCTGCGACGTGAAGGATAAGCCTTTGGTTGACGTACCTATAAACAAGAGCGGCCTGCGCTCGGGATGCTTTAAGAAACTGCTTACTTCTGTATATGTACGCATACTGGATGGAAAACAAAACTGCCGGAATGAACACCGAGCAATTAGCATAGATAGGGGATTTTTATTTTCTTCCGAACATATTTTAATCGAACAGACAGATTAGAGTAGAAAATAATCATATTTTGGTTTAAGTGAAAAGACCGAGGGCAGGGAAGAGTTTGCATGGCGTAAAAAAGCATGTAGCAGCAACATATGGGCAAATGCTTCATGATCCTTTGTAATAGGTCCACTTCAGAGTTTGCATGGCGTAAAAAAGCATGTAGCAGCAACTTATGGGCAAATGCTTCATGATCCTTTGTAATAGGTCCACTTCCAGGCTGAGTAGAATCGTTTCCTGAGATGAAACTCGGGGAGGCCATGTTTTCAGCCAAGGATTAACGCGCTTCCCAGCAGAAGATACCCATCGACAGTTTGCTTCCCTTCGCGGTTTATAAGATGTTAAAGACGTATTTGTTTACTGGTAAACAATATTCCTCGTCGTCAGTTGGAAAACACGGAATTTCTCTGGACCGAACATTCGTAGTATGCGTGTTGTCGCCCCTGCCACTACCGCGGTAGTGGCATTCCGGATTTGTAAAGACGAGACCGGACTATCTTAATCTGCTAAAGTAGCATTTTATGTTTCACCGGTGGGGGCCCTGCATCACATTTGCTTATAATACTGTCCGATACGAGCACCATTGCTTCCGCTTGGCTTTCCATCTGGCAAAAATCCGTTTTGTATTCTTAGAGAATCCAACGACAATTTTGTCATATTCCATCAGCTGTTGACTTTAATGAAGGTGGGAACTGAGACATCTTTGCGTAAGAGCATGGTTGTTTCGAAATGTTTTTTTTGCTTTTAAAACTGGTTGAGCATACTTGACCACTGTTTGCAGGTTTTAGAGGGGTTCCCTACCCAGGTCAGGCGTCGTGTAGAACATCCAAAACAACTGGATTGAAGTCGGACTTAGAAAGCAACTGCTGTTGTTTGCTCACAAAAATGGGGATATCCATGCTCGTGCTGGGGTGGAAATTCGATGAAGGCACTCACATCTTAGCTTACAGTCCACCTGTTCTCCACAGGGACACTAGTCGCTTCTCGCAGTCTGATTCTTGTAAACATTTTGAGGCTAGACTCATGACTCAACTTTTGGGCTTGTCCAATCTCCTTTTTCAGAGCGGAAGTCAATAGCTCTTATACTAAGACTCACTGACATTGTGTACTGCCAAATTTTCGATTAGGTGGAGAGGCAGAAATACCTGGTGTAGTAGACCTATTGGTTGTCATTGGCCGAGTTCTCGTGAGATTACTACCATGTTTTGGGTGTTTGGTCTGAAGAATTTCTTATGATTATCGGACTAAACATCCGTGGACTTTTTTCATATCTTATCAAGTGATTTACCTGAGTAATCTCCTGTAAGCACCTAAGATTGGGATTTTTCACGCTGCCACAAGGGACATTCTTACTACTACTTGATACCGCTGCGATCATGCGTGATCTAGCCGGCCTCGATGATGTCCCGAGCTGTACCTCTCCATGCATGACGATCCGCGGCAGCAGATCTGGACAGCTCAACCCCACAAGGGACATGCTTAATTTTGATTTCACTGTACTTCTACTCGTCAATGAAATTATTGATACACACCTCCGAAAGTTGCTCTAGGCAAGATAGACAGGATTTAGATTGCCTAACTCCTAATCTTTCCGGTCTCCCACGCTCGTTCATAATTTTCTTTGGCCTCTTTGCAGGTTGCCGTCATGTCTGGCGCACACCTCGTTCAGTACATCCTACTCCGCTCCGACCTGAAGAGCCGTCTTGGCTGGCCTCTCGGCGCTATTGTAGCTCAGGGTTGTCATGCCTCAACGGCTGCGCTGCACAGATTTCGTGATCACATGGAAACCAAAGCATACCTGGAGGATCTCGAAAACATGCACAAAGTGGTCTTGGCCATTGAAGAGTCCGAACTTTCCCTGATTGCAGATAAATTGACAGGGGCCGGAGTAGACTTTGTAACGTGGCGAGAGCAGCCCGAAAACATACTAACCGCTATTGCATTGCGTCCCTATACCAAGAAGGAGGTCCAGTCCTACTTTAAGGGCCTGCGTCTTCTTAGTTGATCTTCATTCTTCAGTTTGTAAATAATTAAACAGTTTTTGAAATAATTGTCTGTTGTGCCCCGCTACAAGAATTCTGGAAGGCATTACTAGGGTGGTCTTCTCAACGATGCTGAACAGTGAGACTCCTCTGTGGTTGTCACATATCTTTCGGTTGCCCTTGGGCTTGTGGATATACAAAATGGTGGCGTCCTTGGAATCCTGGGGAACTTGTTCTTGCTGCCTCATCTCCCGAACCAATGATCTGAGTTTGCTCATCAGTCGGGAGCCACCATGCCTGTAGACATCGGTCGGAATTTCGTCAGATCTCGGCGCTTTTCCATCGAAGAGTACTATGGTAGATGGTGTACTGCCTTGATTACTTCTGGGTGGGAAGATGGGAAATCCAGGCCGCTGCTCGTCTTCACTTGATGATTCTGCTGATGTCCTCATCGGAGGTTGTGGATGGGCGGTTGAGTACGCTTCTGAAGTGCTCAGCCCGACGCTCTAGGATCCGTAATTTTCCCATGAGGGTTGTCTTTCCGCCGGAGTTGAGTAGCGGCATGGTTCCCTTTGTAGAGGGAACGTAAACTGCCTCGCTGGAGACAGAGATTCTTCACATCACTGCGGTCCGCGTGGCCTTGTATTTTTTCATCCTCTCGATCAATCCAAGCATTTTCTAATTTCCGCCGTCGTTTTTGCATCAGGCGTCAAAAGCAAGATAAGGCTACTTTACTCGCGTCGGTTCCGCGGTTTATGTGGGCTTTATGTGGTCTATTCTTTTCTGCAAGCAATTTGCAGATTCCTCCGTCGTCGAGCTAATCCTGGTGTTGGCGGTGTGTGCAACCAAGGACTTCCACGGCGGTGGATTGGATGACGCTCAGCAGTTGGCGCTGTTGTATTTCCAGCCTGCAGGACTTCCAGTTACCGGACCAGTTGATTGGTGAAATCTGGGGGGGGGGGAGGGGGGGTGATCACACACACATTCGATAGGACAGTATTTAACCTACCTGATGGTTGCTTGCCCGGAAGTCTCCTCTGGGATTGGAGTCCGAGTCCAGTATTAGATATGATGAGACGATGATCCGTCCAGACATCGGCATCACAGACCGCCTTTCCCACTAGCACGTCTTAGCGGCCTCGTTTCCGGACAACACGCAGTCCAACAGGGGCCAGCGCCGGGAGCGAAGATGCATCCACGTTGCCTTCTTCCGTTTGGGAAAGCGGAAGAAGGTGCTGGTGAGGAGGAGAAGGAGGAGGGAGGCAACGTGGATGCATCTTCGCTCGCGGCGCTGGCCCCTGTTGGACTGCGTGTTGTCCGGAAACGAGGCCGCTAAGACGTGATAGTGGGAAAGGCGGTCTTTGATGCCGATGTCTGGACGGATCACCGGAGGAGGCGGCGATGGCGGTGTTCTGCGTGAGTTCGTAGGAGGAGGCCGTTATCGTTATGATCGCCGACTCCGTGAGGACCGAGCACTCGGACAGAATGGCCTGTGCTGACGCGGACTAATCAGTCTGTCCTCGTGCACAGTCGCCAGGAGGACGGGCAAGTCTTCATAGGATTGTCCTTTACCCCGTCTGGGCTGGTCATTGGGGAGGGCGATGGGACGAA
>CACRXP010001254.1:29933-44527 GCA_902702965.1 Spirometra erinaceieuropaei
CAGCCCCTTGTGCAACAACCACCCTTTTCTGCTCTTTTGTCTCTGATGATGGATTCGAGTAGGAATCCGAAACGTCAGGCTAATAAAGCTCTTGTCCCGGCGATCGTGTCTCCTTCTTCAAGACTACTTCCTGGGACTCGGCGCTTCGCTTCTATTGGCAATATCTAATGTCTTTTAAGGACGAAAAGCCCTTTGCGGACCGAAGGGCGGGGTATTTTTCGTTTGAAGAAAAACTGAATCTTGGATAAAAATATGCATTGAAAGCTATTCTTTTAGGAGTCTGCTCGAAACTATGCGAGACCGCTTGCAAGTGGGATTCCAAAAGCGTATGCCGCCAGATTGGTCTCTCTGAATATACTCTTTTCCGTTTGCCTACCATTTGCGACTACAAAATTTTAAAGCAAGAATGACTGTTGGTATTATTCTCTGTTTGTCCCATTCGAAACAATACAGGGTGCCTGTTCTTGTTTCCGTTCTTTTCTAATTTACATGGTGCATGCGTTACGAGAATTTTCTAACGGACCACCTTTTCTGGTAAAGGATATAATCGTGCTGGACATTCAGTGGCATGATTGTTTATTATTCACATGGATTTTCCAAAATCAAATGCCTTCTGACGGGCTAGATGATTTGGGGATAATCGGTCACCCAGAATAAACCCCTTGCGCACATGCCTGATATCTCATACTTTTAATGAGGACTGCCCGTTGAAAATGATGCCATTATGTGCTGAGAGACCAGCTTTTGACTATTGTATCCGCCTCACGAAAAAACTCAGTTATCGTAAACTAGTGTTGGTGCCTTGTAAAATGAGTCTTGCATATACTTGTATCAGATATTACGATCACAAGAACAATAACAGTGGATGTATTTATGTCACTAGCTGATGTGCGTATTCCGTACATATTTATGACACAGATCAGTCATTTTAGCATCTTATTTTGTAAAATTTGACAAGGGTCTGACTCGACTCATTAGAATATCAAATGTGACGTTTTTGTTTTTTTGTTTAACGGACGAAACGGGGTTAACACCTTTGATGTGGGATAAACTTACAAGCCCTCACTCTCTTAGGTAAATGTTCCAACTCGTCTTTTTCATTTTGGGCCACGAAATTTACAAACTACCTTTCGTCTCACCAAAATAGTGTTATCTGAAGAAAGATTCTCTCACCTCTGTTAGCGCCGTGAGTTGGGATCTTTTAAAAAACGGGCTTCTCGCAATACAGGTTAAGTCATTAAACCGCGAGGTTCAACGATAGCCCCAACTATACGGCCAGCCATCCACTTCGCCGTGGAAGCTCATCTATATGTGTAGTCGCAGAAATAAAACACCTTTGCCTAGGCATTTTTACATTATGTGACAAATATTTTCCCGAGCCGGTCATCCACATCAGATGCAGGAGCCTCCGCCAACGAACCATTTCACACGAAAATAAACGCTTCTCCCAAAGAGTTGTGTTTAGACAGAAAATTTAAACAGAACGAGTTCGGTAGGGGAGGGGGGGTGAAGGGTGGCTCCTACCGTTTGCGCTGTTGGGGCGCACGCAGGGAGTTTATGAAGGCGGTGTGGGATTTCCTCTGCGCTGTGGACACCTGCGGTGAGCTAACGAAACCTCGTTGCAGAAACCGATAGTTCCACCTGCAAGAAACAGACAGGGGACCTACTGCGTCGAGGAGAGGATAACAATTTGTGGAAATGTCGAGTTTCTTCGTAGTCTTTTTTTTAAAAAAAACTGGGGCGTGGCAATCAGCAAAACCTGCAGTTATCCTTTCTTCGCGAGCGTTGTTTTCGGCTTGGGCGTGTGTTGAACACGCGTGCGCACAGGCAGACTAAAAATATGTCTGGATAAAGGCTTTTAATGCAATGTCAGATTTTTGGCCTATGCTTATTTCGAGGGCCAATGTGACTTGCAGTCTGAATCTTTGAAAGCGGTGGACTTGCCTTTTTGTCCTGATTACTTTTATTGTATGTTTCAAAATTTATGCCTTGTTCTCGATCAAAAATCATATTGGATTCCTTCTACTACCTTATATTTTTAAATAAAATAAAATACTTATAGCTTTGCGAAAAGTTCAATAGAAAAATTCAGAAGACTGATTGGCTAACGTACATTTACTTTCAGTATGTGCACATTGATAACGAGGTCACTTAGAATTATGAGAAAGGGAGTTATTCAGGCTTAAATTCTCCTTAGAAAATAATCGGTAAATTAGGTAGAATTTATGTTTTATAGGTCGAGTCCGAAAGCGAGCGTGAATACCCGAGGCGAAATCCATTAACTATAGCGGGGTAACCACCTGATATTCCTAAACTGCCAGCAGGCGGTTCGTAGTACACGCATGTTGTATGATTAACCGTGCCGACAACACAAGTGCTAACTAGTAGCCCAATACGCACACGGGGATTGTTGGTGGACACCTGATGAACCGAGCTTCTCCCGGCTGTGTCGTATAGTGGCAGAATATAGACGAAGCACGTGTCTGGAATTGTAGTTAGCACGTGTTCTGACGGTACGGTAAATAAAATCGTGGAATTTTCATAATTTCACACTAGGGATATGTGAGGAATATGGGAACATGATAATGAGAAAGTGAGAATCAGTCTACTTAGATGATGATAACGATGGAGATGACTAGTGTGGATTCCCTAACAGGTCGATACAGAAGTTGTCCGAGTAAATGATACGCCGAGGTAAGACGAAGGTTCGTAAATAGGTAGGAGTATTTGTGCCATTAAGGTGTTTGTGACAACAAAAGGGACAACACTAAGGATTGTACGTCGATTTTCAAAATATCGAAAGTTCTGAAATCTTAATAAATGTACATACATGGTTAATTCTTCGCACATACGTTTTTGAAGGACAGGTTTTTTGAAGAAAATAGTTATGTTCTCGTACGAAATTTGATGAAGCAAAAAGTAAATCCCAGCAACAATTGCCAGAGGCATTTTCTAATCACCGTTACATTTTCGTTTTAATCCATAAGGCATGCCGCTAATCTAAATTCCTTCTAGCATGGAATTCCTTGAGGGATATTTCAAAAACAGTAACTTAAAAACGGCTGTTTGATACTTTGGAAGCACTTTTAACACAAAAACAAAAACGCCCATCTTAAACTCGTAGACAAGCCAGAAGATAGAAGCTCTCAAAAACGGCCTTCATAAAATTCCCGCATTAAGTTTTTGGAAAATCAGGGGAAACATTATATTCGGTCATGAAATATTTTCTCCCTGGAGAGGAATTCTCGGAAGCAGACTGATGAGAGAAGGACGCAAAGCGACCATGTTACTAAATGCGGACTAAGGTGAGACCACACCCTGAAAATACCAAAGTTGCACCTTGTCATGCGTATTTTTTCACATTTGCAGTAAACGTATGAATTCCAGTCAACTGTTTAGGAAATTTTGTCGCATCATCTCTGCCCCCAGAATTAGGAAAGCACCGCACCGATGCCACCTCTCGCGCTCGACTACAGCACTGACATGCGTTTCTCCGGGGGGGACAGAAAGAAAGATTGTAACAAGGGTGACGGTAGTTGGGTTGAAAAAGTTGCAATTCGAGTTTTTCCGCAGTCAGCAAACGCAGCTGAGGCGGAAGCGTGAAAGGCGAAGAAATATGTGCTGGCCAAAATGCACCAGAAACACCAAGTTGGCCTTGTTTGAGAAAACATCCACTGCCCCCTTTACGGAATAGCATGTAATAAACTTTGTGCGAGCTCACAGGACTACGCACAGGTTACAGGGATAGTCGATTGGCGGGGTGTAGAAGCTTCGGATGTGTAGGAAGAATTCGTGTAGACCATTATCTGTTCGGTAGGTGAGAAAAGCAAAATGTGATAAGTAAAACCAACCAGTGACACTTATTTCCGCATTTTCCTTAAAAGATGCGTTTCCGGTTCATAAATGGATATAATAGCAGCAAGTTTGCAAAGTTAAAACGTCCATCGAAACTAAGTCTCCATGGACACTAATAAAGTGATGAAGTTGAAGCCAAAAATGAAGATCAATGGACCCAGCCTGGGTATCGGAAGGTATTATCTATGCAAAGTTGGTCCTCCACTTTGCAGATGGACGTTTACACGCCCGAGCAAGCAGGCTGTGAAAGGAATTCAGTCGTCTTGACTCCTAGTCTGATGGGGGACCCTGCGGAAACAATGTCAAGAGCAAACAAGAATTCTGTTGTTACCAAGCCAAACGGCACGACCTTCTTTAGAAAAAGTCAGTCTGCTCAATCACTAGAAACCTTTTCCAACAAAACTACTAAGTAGAAATGATTGTGGAGGGATGGCGGTAGGAATAAGCAGAGATGGGATGCACGAATCATCAAGATACCAAATTTAGACGAAGGGAGTGAAAAGGCAGCGAACCAATCAAAAAATACTGAATTAAAGGCGGTTTGTCTAGAAGATATGAGGATAAAGATACCGGTAGGTCAATCGTCGTGGACGACGACGCCCCATGATGTGGGCGCAGTGCGACCAGAGCGTGAATTATTTTGCATTAAGGCAGGGCTTGCGCAGCATCTACCAAACTCTCTCCTCCCTCTCGCACCTGGATCCGATGGCAAGTCGACAGGTGGGGGGCTCCGACGCAGTGGCTGAGAGAGCTGAACAGCCCGTCTACGCAGGCCAATCATGGCCTGGCTTTAGCTAAATATGTCGGGTCTTCATGAGGGCGGCTCGAAGCTCGTGTTAGTGAGTGCCATAAAGGCCACGTTAAGAAGAATCTCAATTCTGAGGAGGACCGAGCCATCCCGTCAATTGACAATCTCGCAGGCCACAACTGTCGTCGCGTCGGTATGTATTTGGGCACGTTAGACTTAATACAGAAGAGGATGCGTTGCTTTGCCAAATGGGATGGATTCACCAATTTCGGTCCTGCTATCTCTCCCCTATCTAATGCACCAGTCAACTGTCTGGGCCTGTCAACTAGTTGGTGATGGGAATGTAGACAGCGAATGGCGCGGCGTGAAGTACGGCATCTAGACATACCAACACACCTCTGCATGCATGGCGGTGTTTATGGGTTCGTGCGAAGTTCAAGGAAGGGTAGTCAGCGTGATGTTGCTAAGCAACAAACAAGAAAAGGCATAATCTGTCAGGGTTTTTTTAAATATTTATTTGTCAGAAGAGCGCGATGAACCGATTTTTGATTGTTCATCAACAGGCCATCATTCAGTCACCATTCAAAGTCATCTGGGCTTTTAAATTGAGACCAGTGTTGAGAAGGTATTTGCAGACGTTTATATAAGTACGTCTGACCTTTGACACCTTAAAAGGCCCTAATTTTGTCAGCGGAAGGCGAAATAAAAAAATGGCTAGGACAAGGCTCTAAAATACGTGATTGCTTTTTGGAGCAGATGCCAACTTACGCTTCCCTAAACGAATAAACTGACATCCGAAAAGCAATCTAAGTATGATGCAAAGAGCCAGCTGGGGGCAGTGCACTTTCAAGAGTGAGGTTCTCGGGTCAACGCTACCAGCAGCCCCAAGTCCTTTGTGCGAAAATAGGCCGTGTCGCTTGGGGGGGGGGCAGGTCGTGCGTGGCCCGCGCAGACGGATCGTTTGACTCAGTCAGCCAGTACCGTCCTATCCTCCATCCAGACGGCCTAGCGACTCTGACAGTTGAGTGGTGCAGGTGGGAGGGAAGGGAAAGTGAGAGCGACTCTGGGGGCGACGACTCCACGGCATTTCCTACTGTAAACAAGCTTATGCACTTTTAGACTATCGCATTGGGCAAAAATCTATCACTCTGAGGGCTGCCAACCAATGAAATGACTAGGTCTTCCTATCTAGGCGGAGCGTCAGGCTACAACGGCTCCTCCTTTCAAATGGGATCGGATAAGCCCCTTTGACGTTTCTGTGAAAGCCTGGTGCATTGTGCGCCGCGGGCCAGGTCTTGTGTGTCACGCGCAAACGATATGTTCAATTTTGTCAGACACTGCGATCCTGCCTGCCCTCAGTCGTCCCGACTGTGTCTTGGGACCGGGCTCCGTTGGACGAGAGAGGAGATAATGCGGTAGATGCCGTGTAGGTTTACCATCACTATAAACAAATTCACGCCGTAAGTCACTGCCAGTGCGCCGGCCATGCTACGAAACATACGGTGAACATTGTCGGTAACGGCTGTCAAATGGTCATAACCAGCAGCCTATAACACAAACGACTGAGCAGAACAGGAGCGTCGAAATGAAAAATGAAAATAAGGGCGGAGTCGATTTAGTTACGCAAGGAGGAAGGTAAGATCTTATTTCGTAGCCGTACCAGCAGTAGACAGGCTCCAGCGTAACCCCAACCCCTAACCTCAATCTCAAAGCCTAGCCCTAAACCCCTAACTCTAACCCCCAACCCCTGATCCCTAACCCATACCTCTAACAGGTACGGCTACGAAATAAGATCTTTCCAAAAAGAAAACCAGATTACCAGACAGAGCAGAAAAAGAAGTGGGGGAACCAAGAATCCAGCAAGGTTGGAGGAGACTGGTAAATACAAAGCGGATTGACAAGAAGGAGTGTGACCGACAGCCAGCATAGCCCTTCCGGGCGTCCACGTTCAAGGCCGCGCTGCGTCAAGGTCACTCACCCCTACGCAGAGAGCTGTTCCCGCCGCGCTGACCTGCAGCCAATCATCGACCAACTTCACCTCGGACGCACATGCGTCCATAGAATCGCAGCTACCCATGCACCACTCGAACAACCCCTCCCTGAAAATACCACATATGCCACTTGAATACCACCCCACCCCCCGGCAGATTCAACACACACTGACTGGACGCCATTTGCACTTGGCCCGCAAACCTATAAAAACGGCTGTCACCACTGTTTCACAGACCCTCAGGCATGACGGGACGCCGTCAATACTAGCCGTGGTCCGCCGGCAGACGCTGTCTCCTAGGAGGACCGCTCAGAGTTCAGCATACAATAAACCGCGCATTCTGGTGACTTCTGTATTTCCCTACGACTCGGAGTTGTGCCTGATGTTGCGCCAGTGTCTGTGTACTCTCACTTCTGAGACGTTACAGAAGTACAGACAAAGACAAGCGGAACAGGAATAGCTAATCCTGGCTTAGTAGCCATCGCCACCCAGTCTTACGCAAATCCAGGTTTGCGAGAGCTGAGATTCGAACCCGCCCTATTCGGTCAACAGGCGTTATGGAGTCCACAATCCACTTCTGAGCCAAGGGGCCCATTGTCATGTCGGTTGCAATCGGGAATATTAATTGTGATCGGGTAACCATCATCAATTGGGTTACCGGGCATGCTCATCTCGTTGTTTCCTAATCTATGTTTGCTCTTGAACCTTCCTAAGCAGCCGCTTGGCGGCCAGTAATAGGACAGAAATGGGCGTCCATGTCTTCCTAGTCTTTGTTGGTATTCCTTCTGCCTTATTACTGGTCGCCGTGCGACTACGATGACCGTAGACTGACCCTTCCTGCCTCCAAGCGCAACGTGACGGGAGTCCCGCTAACTAGTTGATGAACGTCCTACTCGCGAGGAATAAAGACTGGTGTGGGATAACTATTTTTGCACCGAAATGGAGTAGTCCGGGGATTGTGACAACCATCGGAGGAGGAAGAAAACAGTCGGATATAACTAGGATTATCTGGCGGCAGCTGTAAATTCTTCAGGCGGAAATTGATGTGCAGGTGTAAAATAAATTCAGTTTTACCAGAAATGATTTTCTGAACATCGTAAATGAGTTCCACCACTGCTTTCGAAGTACAGACGTCAGTTATGAGTCACGGATCCTATGGGATAAATCTCAGTCCTCGGATCTTTTGAAGGCCTCATCAACTTTTTGCCAATTCACTGATAAAAGAGTATGCCGACGGACTCCCCTCCTGATTTTGTTCCTTATGAATTGCGAAGTTCTCAACGAAACGTAAGGCTTAGAAAGTCGAAAACTGGCGACATCGAAAGTTACCAGCTGCTCTTGCCTAATCACTATTTGTCAAACACTATATACAGTCGAAATTGCAGACACAGGTTGCAGGGGCGTCATCAGTAAAAATACCTACTGTTCCTTTCTCCATGCAGTGACTATCCCCACTTTGTGTGCCTAGTAAAAATATGTCAGCAGGCGGAGAGGATATCTGTGTCCTTTTATTTTCCTAATGGCCCTTCGTAACCACGCGATATGGGCTAAAACCATGGCAACGACCCACTAATGGCATAATTTGCTAGAGCTCGCTTGCCTGCCAGGAAAAGAATGGCCCTAGGGCTGGAGAGGGTCAGACGACGCCGGGCAGGAAAGCAGAGGCGTTTTGTGCACGATGAGCATTGGTTTTGTCACAGAGTTTAGGTCTTCAAGAAATGATGGAAGAGAAATGGCGAAGCGTAGGTCGAATATCCCGCTCCGAGTGTTTATTTTCTGGCATGGTTCGATAGGCGTTTTATGCCTTGCTTCCTTAGTTACCAGCGAGTTCTCAGCGCTTAAATTCTGACTCGAGCTGAGGAGTTAAATAATAACCTATTATGATATCACATGGATATCCATAATAATCGAATGTAGGAAGTGGCACAATGCTTTTTATCAAATGCGAAAGATAGTATACGATAGTCAGAATGCTGTTACCGCCAAAGACAAGGTAGATTGAAATGGCCATTTCTGGCTTATTAGCCGTCGTCAGCCAGTTATACCCAACCCCAAGGTGTGGAACACCTGGGACTCGAACCCGTGACCTGTTAGTTAGAAGTCCAACGCCTCCAATCACTGGTCCACGGGCCCGCTGTCCTGTCGGTTTCGATCGGGAATATACAATGGTAGAGGGCGCTCAGCAACCGTCAAACGAAATTTACTCGTTCCGTTGTGCCTTACGTGTTCTCTCACGAGCCCAACCAGCAGCCGCACAGTGACGCATTATATAACCTATAGCCGTAAATACGGCAAAGGTCTGCCATAAACCTATCAGAGAAAGGATTAATTCACAGAAAATGGAAACGCCCAAAGTGGGGGAGGAGGGCTAGGCCCTCATTTCAGTCGAATGTCCTTGCCTGTGAGAGTGAAAACGGAATGAGCCCCAGGTTGCCAACTGACTGGGTTAACTACAGACGATGATCGATCTCATGAAATGTTAACTGAAATTCTGAAATACGTTTTCGATTAGAAGGGTTACTTAAGCTGGGCTGTGAGACTGTCTTGCGATGTGATCCTGTGCTATTTTAGACAAGCCAGGATGTTGACTTTTGAGTGCACTTATCTTCAGCCACCTACAAAAAACGTACTCGGCAAAGATGATAAATAGGTAATGTACATGTTTTGCACTGTTTTTTGATGGTCTTGTGGCTTCAAATGTATTTTTTTAGTAAACTTCCATGAAAATGTTATTTTTTGTACTAATTTGATAGTAAATAATGTCTTCTTCAAATTGTATGCTTGAAGAAAGTGTATCTCTTGGTTTTAAAGACTTTTCTCGTTCCCAATAGATTTCGAAATCGATCAGCAACTGCATTTTTGTGGGATTTCAGCCGTCAGGCAGTATACGTTCCCCGTTAAAGGTCTTTAAGCGTCTGATATGCTAGGATCAGCAAACCTTGGTCCTCGCAGCCCGGTATACGCAGGCAGTTCGCTGACACTTGGTTCCCTGCCGGTAGATGCGCTTGAGCCCCCTCTAGGTATACTGGTCGTGAGCATGGCTGTCCAGTCATTCTCTTCCTTCTGATCCGTTGTGGTTTTGCTGTTGTTAGTTAAAATCCTGGCCAATTGTTGTGCGGACCAAGAGGCGTGGAGTGGAGCGTCAAGGTATGGGTTCGGCCGAGCCATCCACCTGCAACCTCCCTCGCCTCCGGTCTTCCTGACTGGGTCTTGACACCGGGCTCGGCTGGGTTAGAAGAGAGTGCGGTAGACTCTGTGCAAGTCCGCTCTCACTATAAACTAATTAGTGCGTAAGTCACCGTGCCTGCGCACACCTTGCCATGGGGCACACGGCGGGCCTCATCCTTGGCGGCAATCGAACTGCAATGTGGCGGAATGGGAGAATGACTGAACATTGCGATCTATAGGTTGCATAATATTTGGGCCGGCATGGGTGGGAGCCCGCCTGGTCATACTATAAACTAATTCACGCGCAAGTCACCTTGCTGTAGAGCACACGGTGGACATCGTTGACAACGACGATCGAACTCGCAGCATACTTTACGTGTAAGGGAAAGCGTACATCCCACCATGCCAATAAGAAATTACCATAGGTAGCTCAAGAAATGTTGTAACGAGTGAGGATTATGTTGTATGCTTAAGGAGGAGAATTATTACAGACGGGTACAATGCTATTCGAATAAAAATTATACGATCTCAAAAAACCCAATAATAACAAACTCGGGAGATGGCCCCCAAAAAATACTACCAGCCGAGGCAGCCTGTCTTACGGGAAAGGTGGTAATAAGGGTTATATGGGTGGGACCTATCGATGTGTACATATAGACCAAGGTAATTATAGATTGACATGGTGTAGATGAGACAGTCAGTTAACCACAAGGGCCGCTCCTTAGCTGTATAAGGTGAGGTCATGGTTGATAAAGCATGGGGCGGTCTACAGCGATCGCTTCTCAACTGTCCGAGACTATGATAATGTAGATGAAACAGCATACAGACGGCAGGTAAAATGAAACTGAGGCCAGGTGAAGCAAGAACTGTGTCGGGCTAATACCCACCCAGACAGCTATAGTAGGTACTCTTTCTAGGCAACAGATGTTTGGGGGCCCTCTCCCGATTGTTACCCAAACTCTTTAAAAATTAAAATATACTCTATCTTCGAGTAAAAGACTCAAGGAGCACATGATGTTCAACCAGATGAGAACAGGAAAGAATATTTTGGGTACGTTTTCTGCAGGACACTTTTGCCTTTATAAGGCATTGAAATCGATAGAGAAAATGCATAGTACTTAAGCAGTCAGTTTTTAACGAATGCGTTTTTTTGCAGGTGCTCAAGAAGAAATACGTTCAAGGGCCTTCTTCCTGGCATGTTTGAATCATCGTAGGTTCACGTCGAAAGATAATCAGTCTCATAGTGCGCCCTGAGTAATCCTTCCTAATCGAAAACGCATCTCAGAATTCCGGTTATTATATATAGTAGTATACAGTAGTTAACATTTCACGAGACCGGGGACTAATTGTAGATCCCCTCTGGGTGCAGTGCAAAGTTAAGTGCGTCCGTTTCAATGCAAACCCTGTGGCATTCCCACTTGGATGGATCCGAGCCGTACCTCCTCATGAACACGCGACACACTGCGCAAGGATTCGGTCGTGTGTGGGGCCCACGTAGTAAGTTTGTTTAGCTTATTTAGTCACTCACTGCATCCCAGTCCGTCTCCAGTCCTTCTGATGCTGTTCTTCCACCGGTTGAGGGAAGAGAGGGATTACGGTAGATTCTGCATAAGGCTTTCCCATTATGAACTAATTCACTCCCAAGTCAGCGTCCTGCACCCACCATGCTGTACGGCGCACGCTGGATATCATTATTGGCGGCGATCGAATTGCCGACGTATCGGGATGGGAGGCTGACTAAACATTGCGATCTATAGGTCGCACAATATTTGAGTCGGCATGGGTGGGAGCGTTTAAGGACAGTGTTATAGGATCTATTTGAGATTTGCTTGTAATGAGTTGCTTGACTGAAGGATAGACTGAGAACTAATGAAACATTAGATCGTCGATATTTGTATATTGTCGTCGGAGAAGTAGCAACCGAGATGGGGGAATTTTCGCATTCGCGGAGGCATAAGCCTAAACGCACACCTTCCGGTTACTGCGCATTTTTAAAAAGTGCTGATGGACGCTGCTTTATCAGGTCTGAATGAACACCAGATGCGTCTGCGTTATTCAGTACGTTAGGCCATTGTGTCCTATCTCATGCCCTGCCCGCGTAGACCAATCTTCCGTTCATGATAAAATTCCTGCGGTAGTCGCTACTGACGACAAAAGAAAAAGATTAGATTTCATCGAATCCGATAGGTGGCCTGAAGAGGGCTAAGGCAAAGGGAATATCGTGCCCGACAGTTTTATTAAACAGACTTATCTTATTCCACAGGTTATATACGTGAGAGTACTGCTTAGGATTATCTGGCGTTAATGAGTCATCCAAGATCTGTTAATATGTAGGGAAAAGAGAGGTTTAAACGTTGGCCTCTCACTCGAGTGTGAAAGATGATTAGACTGACGCGATAATGTTGATGTGCAGGGCCGCGGGGATAACACTTATTTCGGTTTGAAGATTGACTCGATACCTGAATTCCCATAAGAGTTCAGTTCTTCTGCCTGGATCAGGTCTACTTTGCGCTAAAGAGTAGAAGTCGACGTAGAACAAGTTTATTTCCCAGTGGTCGGTAATAATCTCGGACGTTTTCGTTAGTCAACTCAGGGCTTATAAGATTTTTACCGGGACAAATACAGTAGGTACGTTCGCCTTCGACGAGACCTTGCTTACAATAGGTTTTTCGTCGTCCTTTTGATCGATATTTTTCTGCATAAAGCCTCATAACTCTTGAAATTTATTTCTGCCTTCCCACTCGGCAGTAACTTATTAACTTGTAACAGAGCTTTCTCAGGCTCATAACATTGCTGTCTTCAGACAAACTGGGAGGAAGTGTCTATGACCGACAGTTTTCAATTTATATGAGTCGGGTAATGGAAATTCCGAATAAAGTAGCATAAAAGTCCTTTCAATGCATGGAATTTTACTCCGGCAACTTTATTTGACAGCATCAGTATATCCTCATAGTAGATAAAAGGTAGTGTTGGCCTTCTCGCTTTAGGGTGCAAGGAGCAGGTGTGGGGAGTGCCTACACTCCCAAAAACAAGAGCCAGCCAATCACTGGATGCCACTTGCGTTTTCTCTACTGAGTTGTCATCTTAATCGTGGCGCCTTTCCATTGGCCTTTCATCTCGGGCCTGGTCGATCTGCATATTCGAATTATCGACTGACTCGTCTGGAATGTTCTTCCCGAAGGGCATTTGGCCGAACGCCGGCGAAGCACAGTAGGACGTTATAAATATGCCTTACTTCCAGCTAATTTTGACTTTCAATTTCCTAATACACATTTTCGTGGCCAGTCGCGTTCTCCTTCTCTGCCGCGTTGGTATTTGGGACAAGGGTCGAGTGCGCATACGCTCCACGGAATTTCAAGTACCAGGCCGGGTCATAACAAAAGGGAGACTAAGTTAGTATTTGAAAAAGTTGGGCTCACCGGAAGGGGTTAATTTAGATGCTGACGTTTTGAAGAGTTTGGTCAGCTTTCCATTGTCAAAGAGTAAAATGAACTTAATCAACCAGGAATCACAAGTGACATCTCACGTTGGTGGGCCTCGTGCTGATCAAGTTTTCTCTCCTCTCGCCGCCTCGGCCTCTCGGGTCGCTACAGGACAGAACGAGGACTGAATGTAAATTTGATATACGGATGAAGGACCTGTGTCAAGTGTCGCCCGTTGCTGTGCCATTTACTGTTGTTTAGGTTGCTTTGGGAGGATGTTGAAAACTATAATGTCATGCTTGTAGGTCTCCTGAAGGTTGACCTGCTCGTTGATATCCTCGGCACTGAGGACACAAGGCCCCAGTAAACTAGCTGGCGTTTTTCTGAGGTCATTTGTCCCAGCGCGCCCGTTATAAAAAAAGCAGGATTCTGCCCGACAAACGGCTGGCTTGGCTATATGTACGGGATGCTCAAAAACCCTGTACAAGTCAGACTGAACAGTGCTATGAATAACAGTATCCCAGTCTTCGGGAACGGGATCCCCCACGCCTGACGATGAGGTGCACGGAGCGAAAGACCCAAGTTTGTCTGCATTGTGATTTACTGGCTGTCTTATGCTTTTCCCGGCTGTTTATTCCTCTTTCGGTCCGGAAACCGGTCGCAGTTTCCCAAGCTCCTGGTGGTTTTTCAGAAACTCACGGGCTAGCTGCAAATGGTAAGCTAAATGGCTTATAGGGACTGGATATCCTACTGAAAGATAATAATGCGACAACTGTCCTCTCTCTTGAAGAAGGAGACACGATCACTGGGACAAGAGTTGTATTCGCCTGACGTTTCGGATTCCTGCTCGTGCCTATCATTAGAGACAATAGCAGATAGGGGTGGTTCATGCACAAGGGGCTGCAGTTTTTATAGTATAAAGTCGCCATGCTACCGCATATCTATGACTATTCACGCCCCCCCCCCTTCATCAGGGATCGTTGCACTTGGTGTGCTGATAATTTTATGGTCAAATAAGTACAAATAAGGCTGAGTACTTTTCTCAATTTTTCCGATGCGTTTTCACAAGAGAAGCGGACTTTACCCCATCTAATTCTGAGAACATGAGAGATCCCACTATCGAAAATATTGTGTTTCGAGAAGAATCGATTTTGGAAGAACTGAAAAGCTTGAAGGAATGTAAATCTCCCGGTCCGGACGAGATTCCAGCAAAGCTGCTCTTTGAGCTTGCCCAACAGCTGGCCAAGCCACTATCCTTTCTGTGCCAACAATCGTTTGATGCTGGAATTCTTCCCACAGACTGGAAGACGGCCCACATTACACCCCTTTACAAAAGCGGTAGTCGTGCTCAGGCGACAAACTACAGACCCGTCAGTCTGACATCAATCTGCTGCAAAGTGATGGAGAAAAC
>CACRXP010001254.1:62343-95592 GCA_902702965.1 Spirometra erinaceieuropaei
GGCATAATGTCGAAACGTCGAAAACAGTTATTGCCCTATTTGGCTACTGTGCCGGGACTTTTTGTTGGCCAAGTGAGAATTCAAACGCCGAGTAGATATGGCGGCAACCTCTCGATACTTAATGAAAAGCAAGATGCTATCTTAAACCTCCCTTTCTGTAGAACGTAGGAAAATTGTTGTCTAATATGGCTGTAACTCAATGGTTTCATCCATATCTTGCCTGTCTTTGTGTTTCCCGACTCGGTATCTAGGTTTTCGAGGCCGTTTGCTGATCGTGGGTTGAACAAGAGTTGTACAATCATTCCTTCCTCCTGTTTGGGGCGTACACCGACGACCTGTAATATACCACCGAATTGACCGAGCTGTTTGAACCGACTGAATTCACTTGACGTGGAGATCCATGCTGTGATCCGTTTGAACGCGTGTCCGTCAAGGTGGCAACTTTTTTCTCCCTCGCAAATGCTGACATTCCCACCATCGTCGCTCGCGGCAACACCTTCTCCCCCTCTCTCACTCTACGTCAGCGTCCCTGCCTGACTGTTGTTAAGTAGGCATGGTGGTATCGTCTCCATTCAGTTGGAACATATTACTAAGGTAATTGAATCCGCCTTCGTATATCAGTAGCCGCTGTTCTCAATGCTAAACCCCTTTCTGCCAATAGGTTATTCCGTATTTTTGTCGAAGTTCTCTTCAGTCTTATTCACCCGAATGAGTACTACGGCATGTCTAACGGCTCCGCTTAGTCCCTACTCATTTGGCGACCATCCCATGGGCTTTGCATTACCCCCTGTGCGTGCCGTCCTCGGCTTCACCGGTGGCTACTGACCCGCTATTGAATCATTGCTTTGTATCGACCACGCCTTTCCTTCCTCATCATACCTTGTTCCACTGGCAGAATGCGGTCAAGACGCCGTCTGGTGTGCTTGTCCCGGCCTAACACACTGACTACAGGGACATTTCTTCCATGCAGCATGTATGGCTTGTTTTTGCTTAAGAATAACAGCTTCGGACAGTCGGGAGGCCACACAGTTTTACGCTCACACGCACACAGCAGGGGGGAGGGGAGAGAAGTACGAAGACACACAAGCACCCACCCATACACACTCTCAACTGATTTCTTCGGGACAGCAACAGGCTGACTGTGGTTGACGTTTTTAACAACAATGACAGCAACATTGGCTCTCTCTCGAGTGCTCATGAAGTCGTGCGAGAAAAAGACAGCACACTTGCTGTTCACCCTGAAACGACCAATCAGCTTTTGTCTAACCATTGCCCACAAGAAGAACGTATGACTGCGCACGACACTTGACAAAACTTTTACCGACTACTCCCAACTGCCAGTGGAGAGCTTTACTGACGCTGAGTTCCGCAAAACGACGATAAAATTCTACCTCTTAACATGGTAAACCGGTTATTATTCTAAATTGCCGAATGTACGCATTTTTTTTACTCAGGCTGGCTTGTCAAAGGCGGAAGTCGATGGTAAGTCCCGGCGCGGCAGACGCTTTTTGTCTTTCAATTTCCAAAATGGGTTTGATTCGTGTTTCTCCTCCCCTCTGGCTCTTCATTGTGTTCTGTTTTTATTTCATCTGCCCTTGCCCAGCAGGCTGCACTCAGTCCTATCTGATGGTTTCCAGAATTTAGATTTGTGTTCGAACTTTCACCTACTTTTCCCGTCTGTTAGGTCCTTGCTTCAAACTCACTGATTCTAGACGCATCAGTTAATTTATTAATGTTTAGATATCAGGGAAGTGTTCGACCTCTTCGACTTTTGGGACGGCCGAGATGGCATGGTGGATGCAAGCAAGGTACCGGATCTCCTTCGCTGCACTGGAATTAATCCCACAAACTCCATCTGTCTGAAGAATGGGGCATGTAAAAATCCAGGTAAGTAGATCTGTCTAGCAACTATGGAGTACAGCGTGCATCTAGGACGGAGTATGTCACAAACTTAAGGACCAGCCGGAGTAATTGTGGACACAACATACACAAATGCTATTGAATAACTAACAAAATCGTTCTTGCATTTGCGGATAACTGCCATCTATCATAATGGACTTTTTAGGATCGTTTAGGAATATCCGTTTACACCTGACTAACTTAGTAGACGAGATAATTCCTGACGAAAGAGAGGAAGATTCAAGGACTTACCTGACTTTCATTTCTCTTCTTAAGCTGGCAGCCGGAATCACGACAGAGATGCGTGCTGCCAGCCTAGCACTTCATGGATAGTTTTCTCCGTCGTTCAGCAGCTAGGTGCTTACTTTAAAGTTTCACTAATTTAAATAATTCCCCTATATTTCAAAACTGAAAAGTCATCCTAAAAACCATATCGTCAGTTTTGTGCAAGTAATAAAACAGTTTATGAAGTCATTAATAAAAAGATAGTTAGTGTATTATTCCTGAATTTCAGCTTATCCATCTGAAAAATTCAAAATGCGTACTTGGAAGCGGCTTTTTGCAAACTGTCTATTTCGCTACTGGTTTTAGTACTCTTTTAACAAACACTATTTCATGCATTTTCTTAGGATGTCTTAGAGAAGATCCTTATAGACTGTGTAAGGAAACACTTGCAGTTACATATGAAATCAGTAAAATCAGGTCGACAACTTTACCATTACAGAGAGTGGCAAATTTGCAAATATTGCTAGAGTTTATACAAAATATCTCAATGCCCATTACCTTCAAAAAATTAAAAATTCACTGGAATAGGGGAAATAAGTCTTTAGGACAGTTGCATCAATGATAGAACGTAGCAATAAATAACCCGCTTATAGACTAATTAGGCCACCCTTAGCGGCATTTAAGGAATTATACTCTGCGCTCACTAGCGTCTTGTTGAGCGCAATGACAGGATCACACCTTCGGCATTTTTTCACAAACAGTTTTGATGGTCTTAATGATGCGTTGGTTCGCAACCCAGTTGGACATGAGATTTCTACGCAGCCTTCATAAGACAAATTTTTCCTCATATACAGCACAGCATATGTGAGTGCGGATGCAAATATAATAGTGAACGAAATATGTAACACCAAAGAGGTATCATTGTTTTACTTCCTGGAGGCTATAATTGTTTAAGGGGAGTCATTCTTTCAGAAAAATGGCGAACTATAAGTATCTGGCTGGATAAGGTGTAACAGTGAGGTGAGAAATAGAATGTCTGTGTGAAAATAAGGATAGGACAATGCGATCACTCTATGGCTACACTGTACAGGACTAATTATTGTGGATGATCTTTCAGGCATAAAGTGGAAACTTGGTTGTTCATTGTCACACTAGGAAGGGAAGTGTGCTAATACATGCACAGATTATCTTCCACTGCCGGTTCCGCTTTGAGTTTGTGCTAGTTCACTTGGGTGAAGATGTGGCGGATTCGATTTGATGAATATCGCCTTAAAGCCTTCTCGACAGGTACTAGACTAAGTCAAAAGCGCGCTTTAGTAAACGTAACCGTTGTCTTCCACGAGCACTACTTTCTCTGGACAGTAGAGCTGTTCTCTGTGTCTGAAGACCTCAGGCACTGTTGAAATTTCGAAATGGGAGCAGTCATTAGTAGGCAGGTTTTCCAAGTCGAATATTCCAAGCACTAACATTAAGCAGAGAACATCGACATTTTTATGCAACGAAGCCGACTTATTTGAACAAAACATTTGCACTATGCGTTAATTGCCTGCTAGATAGGACTGTTGATTCGGGTTCGATCTTATGACCTGTAAATTTTATGGCAAAGAAACTGCATTTTCAGTCATATGTGGATTTCCTACCGGAAAGATGGTTGGATTATCAGGAATTCTCAAACTCCCTAGGCGCCTTTACCATCTAAACTTTAGTAACATCAGATACATTTATTTCGCCTTAAGCCTGACTGCAGATACTGGCCTCCATCAACAGTGACGAATTCTTTAATCGAACCTTATTCACATCATCGCATAACTCATTTGCAGCTTATGAAACGTTAAACAGCTCAGACTTCCATAGTTCGTTAGTAAACTGTGATGCCCTAATACATTTTTTGAAAGAAATAGCGCGAGTCCTAATTTATGCGTCTTAGAACGGTAGTGCAAGCTGGTAAAGAACCCCTGATAGTGTATGTATTTGGATATAGAAACGCTTGACCGCTACCCACAAACTTACAATACACTATGGATATGGCAGCGACAGAACAACTGCCATGAATGGAAGTTACCTACCAATCCACAACCAATGCCACAGATATAGAGGATGGTTCCGCATGGCTCTGAATGCGGGCGGTAGGTCTGGTGGATGATTAAATTCATCTCGATTTCAAAAGCCCGACCTTCAGTTAAAAGGCATTTGCGGACTTTGTGACCACACTCTTTTGCATAGAAATGCATTCTGAGAATTCTGTGGAGCTTGAATGGACCCTGTAGTTGATTTCGACGGCAAAGTGTTCATCTAGTCAATTTTCCACTAAAGTGGCGAAAAACATAAGACCAAAGAGTGGAAGGGCGATTACACTAACTTGTCTCAGTCATTTCGTTGCGGCCTAATTTGAGATCAACCCAGTGTCGGAAACGTGCACCTGTGTACCTTTTGTCGTTGCTTCATGTGAATGAACATTTTTAGAACGTTCCAGCTCCTGTTAATCCTTCAAAGTCCACTTACTTCCATTGGGCTGACGACTCTTTCCAGGCAAAGAACTGAGGTAAGACAGCTAGATTTTGTTTCTTACTATTTATCTAATAGATGGCCAGCTTTCACGCTGCGGCAGGGATCTTTGTTCTAAATGTAAGGTGAAGTACTTGAGTAAGAAGAGAGTGGGGAGTTTATCAATGTTGATGAGTAACGAAATTCGTGGGTGATCATCGCAGGCTCGTTAGTTCCTGCTCTGCATCAACATAAAGTATAGTGACGCCATAAGGTTTCGAGAAATGCTGCTTCGACTTCACGCATTCCGAAGAAGTTTGGTCTGGTGGTCGAGACTCCTTGCGATCGTAAATCTCAAAGACGACGGTCTGCAACTCCATGTTTTAGGAAACGGGTTGGGCTGAAAATGGTTACATTCTCACTGCATCTGATGAGTTTTCAGTTGACAAAAGCTGTTCTTCTTTCTGTTCGGTCAATGTCCGAATCAACTTAAAGAGCATGATGTTTTCAGGCTGTCAGAATAAAAGGAATCATTTCTACGGGGGTTATTGTCTAGGACCGTGTTTAAAGCGTTTTTGGCTCCCGCTGATCATAGTTAAAATTAAGATATTTTGATATCCAACGCGTAAGGGCATATTTTCCCCCTGGGTCTTTGTCGGTAGGTATACAGTACGTCCTGGGTACAGTTGCTTAAATATCTTCGGTGACTTCCGAGTTCCACTGTGAGTCGTAAATTCGTTATTAGTGAGATAACGATTTGAATCAACGTGGGTAACTATAAGATTCCATATCGTTCTTTCCGTAGGACCTGAATATTTCGGTAAAAATGAGGTTTACGGAGGGACTTCAGTGGATGGCAAAGGCGACATGTGCACGAGTTGGACTATAGTGAGGGGAATTCGTGAAAAATCAGCCGCAATATGCTTTAACTATCTCGTCAAGAATCTGTTATGACTACTGATGGCTGGATCAGTGACTTATCTTTAATATAAACCGATGCCTTTCCATGCCTCAACACCACTGGCTTCTGAGTACCGACTGAATCAGGCTACACGCGAGTTTATGTCGTTGGAAGACACACTCGTCCGGCTCGGTTTGCTGACAAAAGCGGTCACTGGAATTTTTCCGCTGCCCTGGGCACAGCTTTGTGGGGTGGAAGATGAAAGTCTAGTGCCAGCAGGACAGTACGTCGCTTTACATGCCGCCGCCAAGCCGGCAAAATCCTCTTTTCCATCGTAGCATACAATGCTCTCTACGTCTCGGCAAGAGTTTTACGAAGTGGCTTTAAAAACTTAAATCAAAAATAACCACTTAGTTAGTATGAATTTTTACCATTGGTTTTAGATGTCCTTATAAATGCAAACATAATATATAGGAAGCATGCAAAAAATGACTTTTTCTGCTCATTTTGCGATGACTTTTGTCCTCCTCACATTTCCCAAATGGATATAGGATAACTTTGGGTTTAAAAAGTTTCTAATTATGAAATGATTTTAGCCTATGAATCGTCTGTGCAAGCAACATCCTATCTGCCCATTTACTAGTGCAGCCTTTGAAGTATACAACATAGTCCATTTCCATTCCAAAATCTTATGAGCTCTACGTGCGATCTCCTTAAAAAACTGGAGAGACAGATGATTTTCCCTAAATGGATTGTGTACAGGTTTTTTTATTTTGAACACTGAAATTAGGTGAAACGGCAGGTCGCGTTCAAATTTTTCGCCAATTGCGAGACCTTTTCGTACTGTAGGATGCCCATGCTTCGGGCAGAAAAAGTAAGAAAACTTTGGTAAGATGTGATTATGTAGCTCCACCTAATGGACACAGTACTGTTGGGGTTGGGATTAGGGGTTAGGGTAAGGGGTTAAAGTTAGGGGTTAAGGGTAGAGGTTACGGTTAGGGGTTAGGGCAATTATTTTCGACCCCTCACAGTACAGCGCGCATTCCTAATAGCTTTTCTTTTGCATACCATTACTTGCCCTCGTTGCCTGCGCGTTTCCCGGTTCCTCTATTATCACCGATCCCGTGGTACAAATGGCTGCGGTTTGTTTACTTCATGTGGGGCTGCATAACCCCATCTGACCAAAAGTTTAGTTAACTACAATATGAGTGCAAAAAGACTGTCTTGCGCATAGATTAAATATAATGCATTTGGACTTACAAGCGCACTGAATGTCAAGGGACAAAACTCATGGTACTTAAGTTGTCAATATTTAGTGAACATGTTTGCTGCGGTCAGCAGGAAATACGTCAAACCAAAAGACACCATCCTCGTGTGAGTTGAATATTTCGAAATTATGCCCGCCAGGTTGAAATAGAACTTGTACATTTGGGCACGCTGTTAAGGCTTTACTACGTCTCCATTGTAGGCGTGTGAACTTTGAGTGAGCCGATTACGGGATGCATGCCTAAGGAATGACATTTAATCGAAAACCATGAAACGATAATAACTGAATGACACTGTAAGCATTTTTGGAAATCAGCTGGACAGTGAGAAATGCGTTGTGCACTAATTAAACCTATGAAGACATTCCCACAAAAAGATTCTTGCACGATAAAATTTATGACATAATTTGACAGACAGATCCTCTTCTTCAGATCATCAGATCAGATTTATTAAGGGAAAGATAGGCGAGCGAATGAAGTGATCAACGGCATATACTCATTCCGAAGTCTCACATTATGGACTGGTGACTTCGTCTGGGAGGTTTTCGTTAGATTCCTAAGTTTTCTTTGGGGATTTAGGTTATCCCATGACGTCGCCTCTGCGCTGCCCTGCCAGAGGAAAAGGCCCGGTTTAAAAACAAACGAAACCAGAGCATCTGCTTGTGACACGAAAATTACGGGGAATACAACTTCGTAAGGAGAAACCCACTGACAAGTGAAGGAGTGGGTGTGGGTGAAATGGCTTTCAGTTCGCAAGTCGGAGTGGATTTCCCTCGTTTCGGTGTGTTTGACTCAAACTTAAAACAAACGAGCCTCATTTAAAATGGAGGACGCCATAAAGATTCCAATGTACGGGGTGTTTTCCAGTGTCGTGATAGTTAAACACCGTTTCGCTCTTGATTTCCTTGATGACATTGCCAATCTGAATTCCACAGTAATGCGCTACATTTACGAATTTGCCTTTGCAACCAGGTCTAACGGCGTTTATTTAGTGTGTATTGTAAACTAGGAAACTGACCTTGTAACTTCAAATGATTCAGAAACCATTACCAGTCTAATAAAATTTCAGCCCACTGAGAACGACCAGTAATATTACAACACCCAATGATTTTACTCAAGTCAGGAAACTTAAAGTGAGAAGTGTATGTTCGCAACAAATGTCAGGCGTCCGTAGTCGTTAATGTATTGCTTATGTGTAACCAGCAATTGCACCTGCCTTTTTAAAGGGGAAATTCAGTACAAGTTTGAGGAGTTTCTTTCGGTCTACCAAGCAATTCTGCGCGACAGACCGAACGTCACAAAGGCCATGTTTACAGAGTTATTCAGGACCTTTGATCGGGAGTCTCAGGGCCTCATCGATGCGGCACAGTTGCGAGCAGTGCTCGTGACCTATGGTATGTATACCTCCTAAATAACGTTTTTTAATTGTATTAATGACATGCAGCCATGGGTAATACTTACAGATTGAAGACTCGACTAACGGTTAAGACTCCTGTTCAGACTATACTGCATGTCCATTTCTGTGAATTGATTCTGAAGAAGATACTTCTCTCCAGAGCTTAGGCATGCTATCCATAGTCTCCGTAAACCAGTACTGCAGTTCTTTGCATTTATCAACTCTGTGCTCGTAGCCGCCGCCGACGCTGCCGCTGCAGGCTTATTGAAAAATTCAAACTTTTAAACCCTTTATCTCTTGGCGTTTCAGGTGAACGCTTGTCCGAAAAAGAAGTGGACGAAATATTTGCAGCTACGGGAGTCCAGCAAGAAGCAGACGGAAATATTAAGTATGAAGGTAGGCTTTCAAAAGTTGTTTTCTGAAAACACAAAACAAAGATTACTAGTTTGTAATTTTGATAAGCATCTAACGATGAAATGTAGGACAACCAGACACATTTTGTAAAAATGCAAATGAATGCCTCTAGCGCAATTCGGCCAAATGTGAGAAACGTGGTAATATTGATAACGACAGCCAGCAATAAGCAGGAGTGCATTACATACGGGACGAGGGAAGAGAAACCCGAGAATTAGAGAT
Organism: Spirometra erinaceieuropaei; assembly: GCA_902702965.1. Lineage (NCBI taxonomy): Eukaryota > Metazoa > Platyhelminthes > Cestoda > Diphyllobothriidea > Diphyllobothriidae > Spirometra > Spirometra erinaceieuropaei. The sequence goes on from CACRXP010001254.1 coordinate 71,150, forward strand.
GTAATGAAGCGTGGAGCAAAAGAAGTCAGTGCAGTGGTGTTGCCGGCGATTGTCTACCGCAGGTTTTAGTGAATGTGCATGTGGCCTAGAAGGCCCGTGCAATGGGTGAATGTATGAGGACAATGTCGGCCTTTAAGTCGAATGCGTCTGGCGCATATTGGTACTCCAGTCACTAGTTCGTTGGCCTCTATACGATGGATTCGCAAGTGACCGACCTGGCTAACGTGTGAGAACAATGTTCGGGGACAGTGGGGACAGGAAAAGCCGATGGTGTCAGGATCGGTTTCGGTGGTGGCGGCAGTGGTGAAGCTGATGATGGTGGCGTGCTGGACGGCGGGATGAGATTTCAGCTGGGTATTATGGATGGGCAAGATGTGCTAGGTGTGTCGAGACTGTGGTGAGTTCCGCTCTCGTGGATAAACATGTGACCTAGAAGACCCATGCAGTGGGTGAGTGTGCAGGGGCAGTGTGGACAGTGAAGGTGGCTGCGGCGAGTGTTTGTTGGTGCTCCAGGCACAGGTTCGCCAGTCCCTGTGCGATGGATTCGCAAGTGACCGACCAGGCCAATGTGTGAAATGAAGGCGCGACCGCAATGAGGACAGGTATAGACGCAGTTCACGTCGATGGTGTTGGCGGTGATGAAGTTGATGTTTGTTGATGTTTCAGGATTGTTGGCAGTGGTGGTGGGTAGAGGAGCCGCCACAGCGGATGCTTGGGCAATGGATGACAGCGTTGGGGATTCAAGAGAGCAGACAGTTCTGACTATTAGCATGGAGGACGAGGTAAGGGTGGACAGGGGGAAATTAGGTGTTGTCGTTCTGGTGTCGCAGTTGATTCGGACATGCCCAATAACACCAATTGCTGCTTAGAACATCCGCGGACATCGTGCATGGGTCGGAAGCGGTTAAATGTTGGCATTGCGTGGTGGGGCAGTTGAGATTTGCGAGATTCGTATTTGGCTTTGGCAACGGTGACGCGGTTGGCCTAGTAGATTACTGTGCTTATCTTCACTGCTCTCCTCCAGGTAGGTTGGTCCAGGGCGAGATCTTCTCAGTAGGCTGGCTTGATTAGCAGGCGCTTCAGGGAAGATTTCGGGTATCCTTTTAGCGCCGGACTTTGCCTTCCTGTCGGCGATAACCCATTGCCACATTTCCGTGAAAGAGTAGTTTGGGTAGCCACTCGTCGTTCATCTTCACAAGGCGGCCGCTCCAGCCCAATTGCAGTTGTCTCAGCACGACGCAGATGCTGCGGATTAGCCTTTGTTCCAGTACATCCATTTCCGGGATCCTTTCCTGCCAACTCACCTTTAGTATCCATGGAAAACAGCTGAGGTGGAAGTGGTTGAATCTTCGCACCTGCTTCTTCTACATCGTCCAGGTCTCCGCTCCATCCCGCAGCCTCGGCAGGATGACAGCTTTGTACATTTTCAGCTTGGTTTTGAGGTGGAGACCATGGAGATTTCAGACGGTGTTTTACAGGCGGCCGAAGGGTTGGCTGGCCTTATAAGTCCGGTGGGCCACTTCATCTTCGACAATGCTGTTGCGGGGATGGGTGCTGCCCAGAAATGTGAAGTTGTCCACGGTTGTTGAGGTGCCGTTTGCGTTGAAATGGGGTGCGAAGCAGGTAGCGTCGGGTGGCGGATGATGCATGACCACCGTCTTCTCCGTGTTGATAACCGGGTCAGAGTCCTTACAGGCTGTGTCGAAGAGATCCCCGCTCCTTTGCATGTACCCTTCCGAGCTGACGTTGAGGATGCAGTCGTCGGCAGAGAGAAATTAATGTACGGTAGTTGTGAATACACGCGACTGGAAGTGCACCCGCCGCTGATTGAGAAGTTGGGTGTCCGTCCTGTGGGCGACGCGGATCACGGGGCGTTCGTCATGGTAGGCGTCCGTTGGCATGGTAGAGAAGGGGGTGAGCGCGAGGACGTAGCCCTGCTTCGTCCCGTTGTTCATTGTGAATGCCTCTGAGACAGCTCCATTCTCTGTGACTCGCGCCATCATGCCATCTTGATGCTGATGCATCATCTGAGTGAATACTTTAGGAAAGCCAAATGTATTCAGGATTTTCTACAGTCCTTTGAGATTCACCGTGTCGGAGGCTTTCGTCAGATTCACGAAGGTAGAGTAAAGGTGAACCCGCATCTCCTGCAGTTGGCGGGCAGCTAAGCTCAGGTTAATGATTCCACGATGACGGTGGAAGTAACAATGGCTTTCCGGCAGAAGACCTTGTTCCAGATGGTTGTTCAGGTGATTGAGGAGAATGCGAGAGAAGATCCTCTCGGCGATGTTCAGCAGGGAGATGCCTCAGGCGTTGTAGCAGAATTGGTGGTCATCCTTCCGCTTTCAGAGGTGGACAATTATGGCGTCAGGGGGCGCTCACCGATCGTTCATACGGAACTCACTCGTTCCGTTGTGCCTTATGGACTCTCTCTCGAGCCCAACCAGCAGCCGAGAGAGAGAGAGAGTCCATAAGGCACAACGGAACGAGTGAGTTCCGTATGAACGATCGGTGAGCGCCCCCTAACATTGTATATTCCCGATCGAAAACCGACAAGGCAACGGGCTCGTGGCCCGGTGAGTAGAGGCGTTGACTTAAAAACCAACAGGTCGCGAGTTCGAGGCTCGGGTGTTGCACACTTCGGGCTTGGGTATGGCTGGCTGACGACGGCTAATAAGCCAGAAATGGCCATTCCAGTCTCCCTTGTCTTTGTCGGTAATACCAATTATGGCGTCCTTAAAATCCCGAGGAACTTCTTCTTGACGCCACTTCTCCTGGAAGAGCGTTGTCAGGTGTTTCTTAAGTTGGGGGCCACCGTGCTTGTCGATCTCAGCAGGGATCGCATCCTATTCGGGCGCTTCCCCGCTGGAGAGCTGCTGAACGGCCTTGATGGTTTCGTGTAGAGAAGACGGGAGATCTTAGTCGGCGTTGGTCTGCACTTGAGGCAGGCGGGCGACGGCGGCGTCGGAGATGGTGGAGGGACGGTTAAGGACGCCTCTGAAGTGCTCGGCCCATCACTGTAGAAGTTGAGTCTTCATGGTGAGAAGAGGTGTGGTGACTTTGGCTGTGGAGCTGCAGACAACCTTGATTCCGACAATGAAGTTCTACCACTCGTTGGGGCTCGCGTATCCTTGGATCTCATCGGCCTCGTAAGCCATCCGGGTGTCCTGCATATCGCGCAGCTGCCGTTGCACAAGGCGGCAACTACAGTAGAAAGAAGCTCTGTTATCATCAGTGGGGCGGTTGACTTATGCCTTGTGCAAGCAGTTGTTCTCTGTGAGCAGGTTGCTGATGGCGACGTCGTTGTCATTGAACTAGCCATGGTGCTGGCCACGTGCGTGATCAAGTACAGCCAGGGCCGTCGAATAAACCGTGTCTTGCATTTGGCACAATTTTTTTTCTCTACGGAGGCGTACTCGTCAGCAGCGGGTGGGAGGTCGGCTGGCCGTTGAACAGGCAGAGACAATAAAGCCGTAGTCAGCTTACCTGGAGGTCGCTTGCCTTGAGGTCTTCTGCGTGACTGTAGGCGAATCCTCATCTTGGAGATGACGAGACGATGGTCGGTCCACTCGTCGGCACCCTGAATCGCTTTTGTCACCAGCGCGTTCCGATGGTCTCGCCTCCGGACGAGGACATAATCCAGCAGGTGCCAATATCGCAACTGACGGTGCATCCAAGTGGCCGTCTCTCGCGCCGGAAGGCGAAAGAGGATGTTAATGAGCATGAGGCGGTGTTCTGCGCAGTTCCGTAGGAGGAACAGGCAATTATCATTGAAGTCGTCGAGACCATGGTTACCCAGCCTCCTTTCCAGGCGGCATGGTCTGTGCCGACGCGAGCGTTAAAGCCACTTGTCCGTCTTCAGCACAGTCGCCAGGAGGGCGTGCAGGTTTTCTTAGAATTTGTTCTTTGCTGCGTCAGCGCTGGTCATCGAGAGGGGGCATAGACGCTGCGGATGGTGGCGAATTTGCATCCCTTGAGAGGCAGGTGAAGGCTCATCAGGCGTTTGTTGATGTCCTGCGGCAGACAGGGCAGTCGTCCCACGATGTCATTTTGGATGGCAAAGGCAATGACCGCGAATATCCTCCCCTGGTTTAGCCCGCCGGTCGAGGCGGTTGCCGGGGTGTGGCGGCCAGGCAAAGTCTAGCTTTTGGGAGCCAAATGCGAGAGTTGGATGCTAGTTAATGGACGCTAGATGTAGTCAACACCTGCAAGCAATTGAGCATGAACCTACAAATGGACACACCTACACCCCTACGCACACGATAGCTCGATCCTCGTCATCGTTTGCCCCACGGCAAGGTGAAGCAGTCACTGTGACTTGCGCAAGAATTGGTTTGTAGTGATAGTAGATTCGCGCCGAGTCCATTGCACTTTCTCCTCCTACTCCTCCTCCTCCCCCACCCAAGCCCGGTGTCAAGACAGAATCAAGAAGGCTGGAGGCGGGGGAGGGAGCGGTTGGATAGCACGGTCGAGCCCGCACCCTTGTGTCCAACTTCACACCCTCTGGTCCACATAACAAATGACAAAGATTATAACCAACAACAAAAATGGGATGGCGGCAGGGATCTCACTGTGTGCTACATCTGCCACTACATCCCGCAATGTTGGCATTTGCTATGTTGCGCGTTCCGATAAAGCCTGTCAGAATCCGCTATGGAGCAGCGCATCTGCCACGTGACTCGTTTGGGGCCGCGCACACAAACACACACACACAAACATCTATGCATACATAGAAAATATATAATGGTAGAGGGGCGCTCACTGATCGCTCTTACCTTACAGACTCTCTTTCTCTCGAGCAAACTAGCAACCATACAGCTGCGCATGATATAAGTAGAATGCTATTACCGACAAAGGCAAAGGAGACTGGAATTGCCATTTCTGGCTTATTAGCCGTTGTCAGCCACTCATACCCAACCCCGAGGCGTGGAGCACCCGGGTTTCGAACTCGCGACCTGTTAGTTAGAAGTCCAAAGCCTGTAACCACTGAACCACGGGCTCGTTGTCCTGTTGGTTTCGATCGGGAATATACAATGGCAGAGGGTCGCTCACACGTTCTTACGGAACTCAATCGTTCCATTGTGCCTTACCGGACCCTCCACTTTCCTATAATTTCGATTCTTTAATAGCTTATTTGGGCCCATACCCGCCGATAAATGAGACCGAACTAATCGGCAGGAATTCGAGATTGTCTCCATAGAAGGTGGCCTTCAACGAAGCTAGCGGCATAATTTCGCACCGGCTGGTAACTAGATGGCAAATCGACATGGTTGTTGCCTGATTCACTCTTTGAGTGTCACACATTCCGCAGACAGCGCTAAACCCATTAATCTAAGTAAGACTGTGAAACATCAAAGAAATTCAAGCATGAAATTTAGGGAGCTCTGGGATTTCGCGGATTAGGGTGCGTACTTCAGGACGTCAGATTTCATCACAACTGGATCTCAGGAGTGATTTAATATTCTCCACCGTCAGATCACGGGGAGTATAAGAAAGGTGGACGTGGTTTGAGAAGTGCAATGACGTCCTCCAGAATGCTAATAGCTTCTTTAAATCCTTCGGAATTGTACTGACAAACTCACTTTGCTGTCATAATCAGCGTCAAAATTTTTGGATCCCATAATAACCACTTTTGCAGTTCGTATATCTCGGCACTCTAGTGTGATGCGATAGGCCGGAGGAAGGAAACATATATGAGCATCCTAAAAAGATCGGGAAACGTTCGTTTCTTTGGTTCTTGCCGTGCGCCGACCCGTTTTAAATATTATACTAATGCTCTCCACTGTCGACAATTTCACGAGTCAACTTTTTAACTGATTTGGATTCTCATGAAACATAGAACGTGCGATCCTCTTGGAAACTCCAGGCCCTTTGATGGTAGCTTGTCCTGTTTATTACGATAGTGGAGTGCTCCTTGATTTCAGACCGTTTTTCTCACCTAGCCTAAGACGTCATATAAATGCGAGTCGTGTTTCAGTCCCTTTGTGCTCGACGTGGATGATGTTAGGCGGCAGCTGCAATGAGAGGACCGCAAGATATAGCAACTTATACAAGTGTGAAGTGCTTTAACACAGGCGGGATGTTTCAGAGCTGGTAGGAAAACGCAGCAGTTTGGTCGAGAAATCTTATATCTAGTTAAACCAGTTTCTAGAAATGAACATCTCACCTCCAAAGCTTCTGATTGTGCGAGAAATTAAACTGACTAGATTTTCTTTCGTCTGCGTCCTAATTTCCCTATCGCCACCCTGGCGGCAAAAAATTGGATTCATACTGGTACACAGTAATAAAAACACTCCAACACGTTTTGATTCCAATGGTATTCTTGTTAGATGAGTCAACTTTTAGAGTAAAACCCAATGAGTAAAAGGTAAAACAGAAATTGTGGAAAAGGATAACTTTCAAACGCTGCGAAAATCGAGAACGTGTCACCGTATTAATATCGACGGTTTATCAAATACCTTAAGGTAATCATTCAATTTGCATGAAAATCCTAGATTTGAGAATCTAACCATAACGACTAAATTCCTTTTCTTAATCACACGTGTAATACAGTGAAAGATAATACTTTCCTTTAGCAATTCTAAATGTGTGGACATATTGTTAAAACCTACAAATTTCTCATTTTCATATAATTAACAAGGAAGGGTCATTTCAGCATTATTTCCATGATATTTGTCCCTGCCAGCACCAGCCCCCTCTGGCCCCCTCATGGCCCCGCCTCATGAGGGGGCTATGGCGGGGCATTCATCTTTACGTAGTGTCCACAAAATGTAAAACGGAAAATTGTCTATGAGATGCAAAACGTAAAAAGTGGGGGATCGAAAATCAAAAAGTATGCAACATGGGAATAAGGAAAAAGCAACCGTCCTGGTGTAGCGCAACGTATTTACAAATAATTTCATCAAGAGAAGCATTCGAAAGTTTGCTATCCAAAAGGGAGGCCTTAAAAATGAGTAAATTTGAGGAAGGGAATGCCGGATCCAGGCAGTCTTGGCAATCAACAAACTGGCGGTAAACGATGCCTGTAGCCGACACAGATGTCAGTACGCACGGTCTATCGCCGACAAGTACCACATTGTCTGGAGATTGGGTCGATAAAAGATACCCTTTGTGTAATATGGCTTTGGAGCTGCGGGGCAACTGCAAAGACAGTGGCACTCCCTCATCGTCATCCAACAGCGTGGGACCTGTGGACAACTCAGGCAGACGCCTTTCACTAATGCGCCTGTACACCTGCGCGGCTACGTTTGTCGGTCCTTTAATGTAACTGCGGACGTTTTGCAGAAACGACTCAAAACGAAAAGCCGAGAAGTTATCTAACACTCCGAACCGCGATACATCTTCGTGAAGGTGGACCAGACAATGCACGTTGTAAACCAGATCAGCTGGATTGTACAGCTTGCCGAAGTCTTATACAAAGCCATTTAAAAGGATGCGTGCAAAGTCAATGCACGTAATGTGTAACCGCGGATGAGAAAATATATACATGGCAACAGACAACTTCAGGAAGTGCTGATAGCGCGCCTGGTCAGGAATATAAAACTGCCGGGCCGATGTAAAGGAGAAATTGCCGGAATTCGGCCGCCTTCCAATACTCCAGACAATCCAGAGTGCGGCACTTCCGAGCAAATTCTGCCGGTAGACAATTGCTGCACTTTTTAATCCGCGCATTGAGCGCCGCAAAAAACTTCTTCACTCCGAGGCGCCACATGTGCAGCAATTTACGCATTACTCCCAGGCATAGTAGGTGCATGTAGTCCATGGGAAAGCAGGCAACCATATCGATGGGTAACTCCTCGAATGGTGATATGCCCCTATGGTGCATGGCCTGCTTTCGCAACCGGAATGACATGTCGTCCCGAGGACGCCCACTATATGGCGGAAATGTCATCCGGTTAGCAATGGGAATTCCAACACGACAGCACCTACAGTGGTTTAGGTTAGCTAGATGAACAAACCTACCTATCGCATCCATAGTATCCGTTATGTGCCTTGACTTGGCGGATGTAGGAGCGGGCAGGGGCATCGCAAATTATATTGGCTAGCTCCACTTTTACAATATCCCCTGTACCTGGGAGTCGCAGGCCACCATCAAGAAGTCCTTTCAATTCGCAAACGCAATCATGAAGAAACTCGTCCACTGGTTCGGGTTTGCCGAAGCCGGAAAATACACCACCGGACGAAGGGTTCACCAATAACGGGGTGACTAATTCGCGCTAATATCGGCCAAAGGCATTGACCCGATCCTTTAAACAACTTCATCCCATCAATGTGCAATTAGATGCGCATTTCAGGAATTTCAGTCGTTTGACGACGGTTTACCTCATCAAGCAGAGCTCGCTCAATGCCCAGATGGACATAGTTCCCGTTGCTTAGGACCTTGTTGCTACAAGTTCTGGGAGTCTTCAAGAGCGTTCGCGAGTCCTTCGGGACTTCTGGGTGGTACGACCGGAGCATATCGAACAAAGCCTTCATCATAGACAGAGGCATTCGCGTGTTCAGGCATAATTCTTGTAAATCTGATAGAAAAGATTTTCCCCTTTTTTCCGTCACATGCTCTTGACTTCCTGCAAAATCTACACCCACTAATATTCTACATCGATGGAAAAACCTACCAGTGTAACCCTCAGCCGTTAATTTCGGCATTTCTAATTCAGGATAGTCGCTTCGCAAAGTAGACGCCGTTGGAACATTAACCAGTTGGGCAGCCTCCGTTGCGGCATAGTAGACCCTCTTTAGGCGCCGGATTCGCTTATAGGCAGTGCTCCGGTTGATTCCAAAATACTTACGCTTCATTTCTACTCAATCTCAACGACAAAAATGATAAACAAAGGCTCAAAGTGCACCTTTTCAGATGACTCTGCTACAACGGATATCTCATTGATATTGCTTAAATCAACAGGCAATTATTCAATGATACTACTAATTTACAGGTCAAAACTTACAAAATATCATAAAATATAGCAAAAGGGCAGTTCATTACATACCACAGTAACGTATGCACGTATACCACAGTAGACAGTATTAGCACTCACGACGAGAGGAACGCAGCTCACGTGGGAGATAAGTGCCGCAAAGTGACACACTTAAACAATTAAGAGCTTTATATCAGGATTGCCCAGATATGTAAAAAGCACAACTACCGAGGTCCAAAAGTACTTTTTGCTATTAAAAACAAATTTTAACCGAAAAATGCACGCTTATTCACGGAGTAATGCCTGTTAATGGTGCATTAAAGACGAGAAAACTTTGAGGGGGCTGGCCCCCTCATAGCCCCTTCTTGGCCCCCTTTCAAAAGGGGGCCAAGTGCTGGCAGGGGTATTACTCTGTTTACATTGACGCTTTTAAACCGCGTAGATTGAAGGCAGTCCTTAAAAAATCAGCTCACCTGTTGTCTAAAAATCTTTGGAGATTTACCAGGACTTGTACGCTTTCCTCGCGTTTGTTCAACCTACTGGCTAGGCAACGGTCGAACTTCGTGGGGAATCTCACATTTCAAAGAAGGGGACTTTATATAAGATCTTCCAACTTATTCAACCGTAATTTGAGTTTCCAACTCAAGTGTGATGCTTAATTTCCATCTTATATAGATTTTATTCAAAAAGTTCTCGATGGCCCTACGAGTTAGACACAAGACAGCCATGTGAGATTCTTCGGCAATGTTCACTAATCTCACACATTAACCAGTTCAAAACCGAGGAGTATATTCGTCTTCGTTGGCGTGGCCAAAGTGCAAATACTCCCCGAATTTCAGACGCAGGTGATGTCGACAAAACCTCTTTTGCATTTTACCTCTGTATACTATATCGAATTACCTACTTACAATGCAAAAGTAACCCTTTTGCTGTATTAAAATATATTTTGACTAGCTTGGCTGCTATGTTCATTTCCAGTATTTATAGACAGGGGGTTTAAAATACCCTTATTCGGACATAAATTAATGCAAGGCCCCATTGAATTTTCTTTTTATTGCAAGATCGCTCTTATTTGCACAGGCGGACATCTCCTCCGACAGGCCTCATTATAAGATCTGGAAACCGTCGGAAAACGTCATAACTTTATTTTCACAAACCAAGGTGGAAGGATCGTATTTTATCTTGCAATCAGGCCGATTTGGCGAGCATTACATCCACATGTCTTCAAGCGCTATTTAGAATTGTAGGATGAGCTTTCAAGCTCGTGGTTCGATTTGCAAAACCTTGATCTTAATAAATACTGAGTCGAAAGTTCGAATAGTGGAGATTTGCGAACCCAGCTTGGTGTAGGTTTGAACGAAAGTGGCAAACTCGTGGCTTGCTTAAGAAAATGTAGGCAAATATCATTCATGCAAAATTTGTTTAATAAGTTAACCATGGATAGTCAAAAACGTGATTTATCCGCTCGTTGGCAGCGTCACCTGCTGTACTGATTAGCTATCTGAAGTATTTTATGCTCGGAGTCACCAGCGTTGGGCTATTTTATTTAAAACATTGCAAGATTACTTCCAAAAGCCTTCATTTCTACGTCGGAAATGTTACACAGGAAGTGTTTTTAGTTGGCGTTCGGTTATTTTCTTTACCTGAACGACTTAATAAGCCTGTGGTTGTCTGGCTAGGTTTGCTGAACGAACTTTGTAACTACATGGATTTTACAATGCAAATAGCGTGGGTATTTTTCTGGCGAAGGTCCTCCGGTAGAAATGATGTTTACGTAAACTTCTTCCTGTTATTTGTTTTCTTTTCCCGGAGGATGCTTGCAGACAGAGCCATCTGCTGAATTTGCGGCTGTTGGCTACCCCGCATAAAGAGGGGTGGATGAGGCCAAATGGCGAGGCCAAGTGTTGGAATGTCATTCAGTCCACGATGTCCTCCGAAAAACAAACAACAAGAAGTAGTTTACTTCCACGATTGTCGCTGCAGCGTGTTCTACTCAAGATAGGAACCTATGCTGTTTGTGCTACGAAAGCAAGCAGTAATATTAAACAGTTTCAAAGAACTGAACGAAGAAGGACTCTCCAGATATGATAGTGGCTCAATCGACCTCCGTTTTTGCTCGACCCATAGGGCGGGGACATGTACTGACAGGGTATCTTATAGACAAGTTCTACTTCCCACTACGGCAATTAGGGCTTAAAACACCTAGTTTGATTTCAAGAAAAAATTTATGGAACACATATAGTATCCCATAAAACGTCGACTGGAGTCCTAAAATGTGTCTTCAATCCCGACAGGTCACTTTAATAAGATTGCAACATTAATTATCATATCAAATAATGTTAACGCACTCCCATCACAATAGGATGCCGACCTTCGAATGAGCTTCTTACTGACCTCCGAAGTAAACCACATTTGGCAAATCGTGAGTGATTTCTGATTATCCTCCGCCAGGATTACCAGTCTCCCAACCAGTGTCCCTTCCGGCATTTTCGATGGCCATTTGTGAACGAGTTTTTCCACTGTGTGTGGGTGATACTGGGTGTCCCAAAACGGGCTACGCGATAGATGAGCTGAACCAACACGGGGACCATAGCGGATTCTGGCAGGCGTTATCGCAATGCGCACCATAATAGATGCCGACATTTCCGGGTGCATTGGCAGCCTCAGACGTCGCGTACATTGGCATCCCTGTCGCCCCATCTTTTTTGTTGGTTAAAATCCTGATCATTTGCTGTGTGGACCAGGGGGTGTGGAATTTAGCGCCCTCCCCCGCTTACGGTCTACTTGATTCCGTTCTGACACCCTGGGCTAAGGGGGGGTAGGAGGAGAGAGTGCAGTAGATGCAATGCAAGTCTACTACGAATTCACGTGCAAGTCACCGTGCCTGCATCACCTTGCTGTGGAGAAAACGGTGGATATCGTCGGGCACGGCGGTTGAAATACGGGGTGGTTTGAGGGGAAGGGGGAGGGAAGTCGTAGTTGGGGGTGTGTGCTGGTGGGTGATTGGGGAGGATGGGGTGGTAACTATGAATAGACATTTGGTGGGGGGATGATATTCTGAAGCAGCAAGGACTCAGAAAAGTTCCATTCTGCTTGTCAAGCTTTTCCTGAGTCGCTAGAATAAAAGTACGCATTAATATAACTGGGTTAAATGACATCTTTCATATATTTTTGACACTCAAATTACCTTCTCTTCTTGACGAGCTACAGGAAGTTATAATGGAAGCTAGTAATTTATCCTCCGTTCTTATACTAAATCATTGTTCTGGGAAAATTTCTGTAAATTCATCGAGCGTGCAATTATCTAATATCCAATTTGGTCCGTGCGCAATAAACCATGATTTTTTGACTGTTGTATTCCACCCCACTTTTCCGGATCGACGGGTTATATTTCGCAACGTGCATAGTGCGAAATTCCACTGGTAGACGTGGCACGCTTCTTTTGCAGTAGTTAGTCGCTGTTTCTCGTGTTGAACGGTTACCTATAATGGCAGACCATCTTTCATGCATTGCTGTCATATTGGCGGAGGAAGCGGCGAAGCCGCGTCCAGTTTGCAGGAAAAGTGTTTTTACTTCCTTAGCTAGTGAGAAATCTGCTCGTTTGTCGCAACGTGGAAGAAGAAGCACAGGTAAAGCAACTGTCTCTGCCAAGAGATTCCGCAAAATCGATTTTTTCGGCATGTTCAAATGTCAACTGTTTTGCACACTTACTTCACGTCTGAAGACAACTTGGGGAACCAAGGTCCAAAATTTACAATAAAATTTATTCATCTTTCCCCAAGAGCATATTTCTTTCCAAATATATAAAAACGTATTTTTTGGAAGTCAACACATTCAGGATGGCCTATGTGCCCTTGTCAGGTCTAAAAATGAGCAAGTCTTCCGTAAATAGCCGCTTTTACTTATTTGTTTCCGCCTTTGATATGGTGCCCTTTAGGAGATTTCATTGGAAAATGCACAGTACATGAAAAATGGAGGGGTTTCATTTCGGAAATCAACTCTCAGTTACCTATCGCAGAGGACGTACGTGTGTTATGTACAGGCCAGAAATCTGTCCACAAAAACAACGTCACTTGATTCAACTTTTCCAACAATATAGTCTGCCACTAATTGGCCAAGAGACAACGGGTCACGCTCCGTACGTATGCTGTTAGCATAGTGAAATTTTTCAACAGAGCATTCTGAGGAAATCAGAGCCGTCAATTTCGAATATCACGAACCTCAGTTGCAGCGCTTGCAGACACATTTTCGAGTGCATCCTTAGACATTGTAATCAGTTAATGTAGTAAAGCGGAGTGCTTGTCAGCAACGCCTATGTAGACCTCAAAGGTGATAGAGGAAAGCTGCTTTATTCGCAATCCGATTATGGAAGATAAGGCTAATTTTCAAATGAATGGCTCTGAAAGCAAAACGTCCACTTTGGGGCAGAGAGAATTCCAATGTAATCCGCCACTGAGGAGTGTCAATTATCTAAGTCACCGTTTGGCCCCGCTTAACGTCCAAAGCCATAAGTGTGCCTTCACTTTCGAGTACAAAGAGGGCAATACCTTAACCATTGTCGGCGTACGCGACTGAAAAATACAAGCAACAAGGAAAGATAAGTGGTCACATGAGTCGAACTAATGATGCACATACTAATAGTTTATAATTTTGTGAAATTAATGCTTCCTTTGTCTCCTCCCTCATGCATTTTTTTCTGTGGCTGCCGAAAGGTTCGGGTGTATGTCGATAAGCTTGGGATCATCCGGCACCTTAACGAAAGCGTTCAGGGAGAAAATCAAAAGGTGCTATGGAAAATCTTGCAGTGTCCAGAATTGCAAGGCAGCAAATGTGGGTCGTTTATGTGGCATCATTCTTATTAGATAGTGGAAAATCTCGTAATATGTGCTTTATACTAAAAGGAAACTTAATTATAAAAGTGCATTCAAGTGTTTTTGGCGGAAAGAATTATTTGTTTCCCTGCGCACTCATCGTAAGCGAATTCACCTGATCAGGGGTTTTAGAGGACCTTTTGAACCGTGAGAAAATTATTTGAGTCGAAGCATATAAGACAGCCCAGTGGCCGCGCGATATCCTTAAACATTGTAGAATGAGGAAGATAGCTTAAGAGAGTACAGAGGTCGACGTTTCTGTGGATCGCTGTTTGCCCATCCTTTGCTCAACAGCTAAAACCGTCACTAAGCTTTACACTCTATAAGCCAAGTTCGGGTCGTAGCTGAAGTTCTTGAGAGGCAGTTTATCAAGTGTACACTGCAATGGCAAAATGGACCTAAACAACGCCCAGATTGAGGAAGCAAAGTTCAGCAATCGCACCTTATTGATTATTCATCCCCACGCCTGTATATTAAAGCAGCGAAGTTAAAGCAGTCAGTGGACAACATTCATGTTGGAGAGGGTTAAGGATGTTCAGACGGCTCGAGATACTTAGTCTAAGTATGTTAAGGGTATAGGGAGTTGGAGGGGGAGCAGGGAGGGATCTGTCAGTGTTATGCTTATGATTTTTCGCCGTAGGACGATCCCGAAGGATGTGGGAACAAACGAGCTGGGCTAACCTTGGGCCAGAGGAGCTTGGAGGTCTGTACAAACGCCTTCTGTGAGTAAAAAGCTGTTTCGGGTAACCGTTTGGCCACTGCGTGGTCCCAAGCAATCGCTGACACGGAGCTTTGAGTGTCTCCCGGCACTCGGAATGCCTGCTTGACATCTACACAGTGGCCGCTTCCAACCAAGTGAGCTACAATTGCACTAGAGCCAGACATTTCCATTCCTCTACTTAGCCAATCAGGATGCTACTATTCTATCGGCCTATGCGTTTAGCAAATATAACGTTCCCCAACGGGACATGTGAAGGCGTAGTTGCACAATGAAGGAGTCTGAAAGGGGTTTCCTTAGAAAGATACTTCGTAAGATAACAGAGCTAAAGGTTTCTACAGATCGCTGATTGCCCATTCTTTGAGCACCAACCAGAAGCATTTTCGAGTTTTACAGTTTAAACAGTCGAAGCGGGGGCGCTGCTGCGGCTTTTTGGCAGGTGGCTTATCAGGTCTACGCTGTGACGGCGAAATGAACATGAACTGCTGTGCCGATGATTACAGTGCAACACAGAACATACTAAGCATGATTTGTGTTGCGGATCTGATTCGTTTAACATCCCTTCGAAATGATATGGCATATTTGCGATCGCGGTTAGCGAAGTGACGACAGTGGCAGCGATTTGTCTGAAATGGTAGACGTTCAAATGCGTCCAGGTTTACATCGCTGGTCTTACTGGGTCAGGAATTGGTTATGGTTGTCTAAAGATGAGAAATGAGCCAGCAAGGGCCATGATAATCTCTCGTGTATATGCTGTTATATCCTGTGTACAAACCAGAGAACTGGGACCCATGAAGGTCAAGCGCTTTAGCAATTCGCTGCAGAGGGGGGGGGGGGGAAGAGGTGAGCGCTTGACTGAAAGCGTAACGCGTCCACGCAGACCTGTTTAAACATGCTGAAGTCAAATGCGCAACGCAAGTGAATCCTTCCATTCCTTCTGCAGTCAGTAGGCGTATCCGAGACGAACATGGTGCACGCCAAGTAAACGACTGAAACATCGGCATTTTTGTTGTCGTTGAAGTTTCGCGACAAACTATCTGCCTGTCTTGGGCCCAAGCAAACAAAACAGGAATGGAGGATGGGGGGGGTGGAGGTGGAGATGAATGCAGGTGGTAACTGATTTGAGACAGACATGCAGAATAAAAACTCTTGCGCCTTACTTTAGAACAACAAGTTCAATGAAAGCCAAAGATAGGGTCGCTGTGAAAAACAGTCAGTGTGAAGGCTTTTATTCCAGAGTTGTACGATACATTTGGCAGGGATTTAATACGTGCTGTCTTGTTTTGATTATTTGAACAGACAGTGCTTTCATGTGGGTAAAACGGCAACCTATGAATTATAACGTACGAGAACAAACTTGCCATATTTAGTTTATGACATTTGGTTGAATGATCAGCACAAATGCTTTTTATCACAGGGAATCAGGAAAGTTTGTGCTAAAAATAAGCATTGCTTATTTGTTTCGCTGTGAAAATATACAGCTGCAAGCCCGCACTAACTTGAAGGAGCATGCGGTGAACAAGCTCCCTAGACAAAAGCATGCAAGAGATGGTTCAAACGGTTAGAAAAGTCCAAAAAATATGGTAATGGAAAATCGGAAACGCTGATTGATAGCGGTCCGTTCCACAAGTTTAATGAAATATCGGAACTATTAGGAGTGCTTAGATCCACTGTCGACCAACGTTTACACGTACTGGGAATGGCAAAACAACAAGGAATTTGCGTGACGCATGAATTTACCCCAGGCCAACAAGGAAAACGTGAAACCACGTATCAAATACTGCTTTCAAGATAGTCTTTTTTCGAAGAACTGTGAGCAGCGACGAAGAACGAGACTTTTAGACGTAAAAAGGCCTAATCAGCCATCCACATTAATCTCAACGCCGAACATTCAGGGAGGAAGGTTATGCCGAGTATCTGGTGCGACCGAAAAGGAGTGGCCCACTATGAGTTACTGAAGCCATCTGAAAGTGTTACTGTTGGGCAGCATCAGCAACAACTAACAGATTCAGGTTTAACACTAAAAATAAGAGGACTACATTTGGAGAAAAAACTTTGTATAGTGATTTGACAACACCAGGCTACATGTTGCGCAATTAGTGACGGAAATTTTGCAAGCACGTCGCTCGGAAGTCCCACCCGACCCGCTGCATTCGCAAGACATTGCTCCCTCAGATTATCATTGATTTCGGTCGATGTGACATGATGTTTCTGAGAAGTGTTCCAGTTCATGTGAAACAGTCAGAAGTGGTTTCGATTAAGAGAGTGTCTCAAAAAGTTCAACAGTTTTTCGCCTGCGAAGTCTAGTTGTTAATCGAAAGCTGGAAAAAATATTGTGGGGTCCAAAGGGCAATACTTATGATAAATCATACTTTATAGATACTTCTGACTAACCATTTTTCGCTCATAAAAACGACACGGCGTTCTCCGCACTCCGAATCAATAAAACAAAAGAGTGGTCTTGCCAGCAGCCCCCCGGTCAAAAGGTACTTTAGGTTTGGCGGTTCGAACATGTCTAGCGGCAGAAACGTTCTTGGCAATGAGGCCTTCTATTATCAGTACTCCGCACTAATGAACACCTTTGTAATCAAGGTGGTGTTTATTACGCCAAAAAACAGTGGGCTGAAGCTCGACATAAGTTCTCTGTCTTGAGAAATGCCTGTCAACCAACGATTTCTTTAATAATAATATTAGTGACGTTCACTGATATATCCAAAATATACGATGGGACGAGAGAGACTGCTTGGTCTTTGGGTCGCAGTATTTAGCCTTTATAGGTGTTACAGAGCAAAAAGCGATCAAAAAGTAGAACTGTTACCACCAAAATTAGGAATAGCAGAATACCCGGCAACTGTCTAGAGAGGGACCCCACTTAACTGTCAGTAGACTGTAGATCGTGTCATATGGGGTGTATCTTAGCATACATTTGCAGGATGTTGCAAAAATTACACTGCCAACAACGATTACTTCCCACGACCCCACACCTTAACTCAACATCCGTTATTTCGCGAAGTTTACTTTTCGTTTATTGTTTAATTACTACTCTTATTTCCGTTGTCATACACTAGTATAAGACTTTCAGCATAGATCCAGGTAAATTCTGTGTTTTCTTTCATTTTATCAGCTTACTGTCTAGCATCCTGTCCCACCGATAAAACTCCTTTTATCATAAATCAGGTTTAGCGCGATCCACAGTCTACTGACAATTAACTGGGATCCTCCTCTACACCGTTGATTAATGTCCACTTCTGTGGTATTTACTACCAGTACCAACAGTCAGCTCTCCGCCAATGCAGCTAAGATTTGAATACGGATCGGATAGCCATCAGACAGTTCGAGTCAAGAGAGATGACACCTAATACCAAGTCGCGGCTGACTGAACGGGACATGATCACACATTCAAGCCGGATTAGGCCCGAATTATCCCGAGAGATGAAAATCGCGTAAGCCACGAGCTGTAAAGTGTGCGATTGCATAACAACCGCATCCTATGAATACCGCAACTCCTTGTGCATGAATTATCAGTATCTGATGCTGTCCTTGATTGCGAGTTTGAGCGTGGATTCGAAACTTTGGGTGAGGAAAGCTCTTGTTCCAGCGATCGCGTACCTTCTCCACTGCTTTTCCTATGTTGAAGTGTTGAAGTTCGTTGACACCTGCGTTAAAGAGCGCGTATTGAATTCCTGTGGTCAGGCTTTATCACTAACAGGATATTCCTGTCCCAATTATTTTTCAGAATTATTTGATTACTTGTTGCCTTTTAATTTCCCCAGAAATTAACCGCGAACTTGGAGTAGGTCAGTTTGTTCTAGGTCTATAGGCGGAAACCGAAATTTTTATGCATGAATATTTGGACCGAAGTCCATCAGCCACAGCGGGTAACCGCGTAATTCAACTGACGACAGGCAGCCAATAATATACTTTAGGGTAAGGAGATACCATAATAACAGCACAGTTACTAGCCAAAAGTCCATAAACGCGCGCTTCGTTGACATTCTGCCGCTGCATGACACAACTACGAGAGGTTTGACTCATCAGTGGGTCCCTCAGCGTTCCCTGTCTGCTTTCCGGCAGATACCCCAAATCAGAATTTGTTGCCTTTATAAATTCCATAAAAAATAACTGCTAACTTGGAGTAGATCAGTATATTTTAGTTCTGTAGACGCAGACCGAAGTTTTTATATTGGCCGCCGGCCTTTGTGGATATCGAAGCCCAAATCATAGTATTACCATCGGAAGGATTCGACGGTGTGTCGTAAGTTTTCTAGTAGTTAACCGGCTGAATTTGCCAAGGTTCTTGCCTGTGGCACATGGACTGTTGCAATCTGATAATGATAATCGATAGAAAAGCCACCGTCTTGCCATGATGTGCACTTAGTGCTGTGCTGTTTCTCAAACTCCTCATCATAAGGGCCGATCTCAGTGGAAGGTCGCCATTGTATTGGTGCCACGTGGTTCGTTGCCGTAAATGTGAACCCGCTTACCTCACAAAAACGGTATTGACCCAAATGTGATAAAACTAGAGTCTTCCGGCGGGGCCTCGTAGCTCAGGCGGTTAGAGCGTTGGCTGTATGAAGCCTTCCCCTTACTGCATGGGTCCGAATCCCACCGAGACGCCGAGGTTTTCACAGTTGGGTCAATATGAAGTATGCAGAACTGTCAACCATTCCCACCAGTTCTCGGAAGCCGCCAACGGCTCGGCTCTCTTCGTAAGTATTTCAGAACTGAGTACAGACGAGAAAATATACCACTTAAACAGTGCGTGGATCGGCCTTTGAGTGATTTAAAGAAAATAGACGAGCTTAATCTTTTTATACTTCACTGTTACACGCAGAAGCATGCAAAAAAGTATTTTGGCGCACGCGAGCGAATAAGAAATTAATGGCTGGAGTGGCGCCTTGTTGATGGGGAACTGGGGGAACCGTGGTCTCCAGGATGTTGTTTTGGCAAGACACCGATTGTAAGTATATCACAACCGAAGCAGTTCAAAAGGGAACACTTTCAGAGAAAGACCCCATCAGCTGTGAAAGTTTTAGGTTTGATTCCCACTCTCTGTATGTTTATGTATGTGTGGGATGTTAGGTCGCGTGTGTTTTGCGGCGCGAAATGCCTTTGAAAGAGGAGGAAAAGAAAAGGGGAAAAAGAGAAGAAGACATTTTGAAATGATCAATATCACATGATGGCTAAGTACATACCGTGTGGAGAGTTTTCACTGGGCAAGTGGGAATCCCCGAAGGAATCCGACAAGCAGGGGACGTTAGGGGGGGGCGGGTTTAAAGGTAATGATTTTCAGGCAACCAGGTCTGACGACATAGTTCAGACGGGTGGAAGGGGAGTCAAAAATAAGTTAAGGGTCAGGTCGGTAGGGGTGAGGCATTCAAAAGGGACTGAGGGAAACCGCTAGGCCAATTGCATCGCTGCGGCCTTAGAGAAAACAGCGGTGCCGGTTATACCGCAATCAGCCTGGCGCCGCCGGCCCAACATATCTCCGGTGAGAGGTAAAAAAGTGCCGTGTTCAGTTAGCAGTCGGAGACGAAGCGCGTCCGTTGGACTGCAGCAGGTTGGCGGGTCTGGCCAGTCGATAGATATGGTGTAGGGGGCCCCGCTGGGATTTGGAAACCTCTAGGATATAGGCGATGCCAAGGAGAAACTCCTCCGTGTTCTTATTTGTTACAGTCTGCAAGCATAAGGTGTTCTGAATTAACAAAATGAAGATCAACAGTATGGGTGAAAGATGAACGTGGCGTTTGTGTCCCGCGAGTGTTGGTTCAGAGACTGAGGTAGCGTGCGTCAAAGCACCTGACTCCCTGTGGTCGCGGCTCATTAAAATTTTAACCAAGTCGACTTTATCATTCGACCTGAAAGTCGCATGCAAACAATGTCTGTCCTTCGTATGAGTGTGTGTGCCTGCCGATGGCATTGCGATAACCACCACTGGTGACACAACAACAAGTCGGAACATGCCGTGGCGTCAAAAGAAAAACCTTTTATCACCAAAATTCAAACCACTTGACTATTTCTTCTCGATGCAAGAGGATAAAAGTTGGCTCGGTGTACTTAACAACAATCGTTTTTGAGTTTTCGTCAAGCAGACAAAGGTGCCAACTGCAATCCACCTACATGTGTCTTGAGCGCATACGGTACCCTATTCAAACGGACTGCATTTGAAAACTGGAAACCAAATTTACCATAAAACCCATATCTGAATAGTGATCTAGAGATTACGTTTGCTAGAACGTGGCCACTAGACCGATTAACGATTACTGAAAAACACAAAAAAAAACGGACGAGAGGAAGCCGACCGAAAAGTAAGCAGAAGGATGCCATAATATGTCAGGCAGTACTCGCACTTAAAAGAAATGTGCAACAGATACTTATGTATGAATCCAAGTATGAAGCAGTTCGATAATAATTTAAGAGAATGATGCCTGCTATTAACAACAATTTGTTAATTGTTAGAAGACCGATGATCGCCGGTCGAAGCGAACAGGCGAGTTACAGAAAACAGTTCAGGAAGAGGCCACCGCATCTTCTTCTTATAGACGGAAAATATTCCGCATTGTTTGAGGTCTGAACCAAAGCGGTTTTAATTAAAATCGGCGACCATGCAGCTTATTTCAGGACATGGACACATCCGATTAATTTGTTCCTCAAAAATGAGTGATTCCATCAATTTACTTGGAACCGTTCTACCAAATTTAAGTCTTATTCGGTCTGGAATTCGCCAATACTAGAAAGCATTCTGAGTTAAATACATTGAGGCATGCAGTACTTGCAAGAACCGTCCTATGCGGCATATAATTATTTAGTAAAATTATAGGAACAATTATGCGGTGATTTAATTTAAAAACAACCGGCCTTAAGTTCGGAAAAGAGTGGCAAGTGAAAGCGAAATCCCAGGTAACAATCGGGAGATGGCACCCAAAAAATCCGTTGCCTAGAAATAATACCTTTAACAGTAGACACAAACGCCTTTAAACTATATCAGCGGTTGTAGGCCTACTTTCATGCACTACTTGGACTTTCCCCGACGGCCTAACATGGGCTGGCTGAACGAACATCGCAGAAGGTTACATGGACGATGGTCGCTGTTAACCATCCTTCCCCATCGTTACACACGTACAGCTGAATATACGGCATACATTCGCATTATGGTAGTTTATTATAAAACGAAATAACTTTTAAATAGGACAAGTCTGCACCACATGGGACAGGAACAGTTCCCAGGCATCTGTCAAAGACATGACATTGAGGCCAAACCAAAGACGATACTGTACTTCGTCTATGTGAGCCCACACAGCTCGACTACATGCAGGGCCTCCTTCGTGGAGTTCCCTTTTCAGTCTACTCCAGTATGACTCAATGGCATTGGTGTGCCGTCCGGTGGTAGGGTCTTTGAAGTTCTTTGAGTGGTTAACAGAGAAATGTCTATAACCTTCTGAGGGAAGACGATTATACGCCTTCCACTCGTCCGTTACCACTATGCTGTCTTTGGTGACGCATTTTGTAATAACGGAACGGAGAGCGGGCCAACTTCGATCATTCACCTGTTCAAATAACGCTCTTCGTCGGCTAGTATCGTACATCCCGACCAGCCACCACCCATAAGACCCCTATTACCACCTGTCCTGTAAGACAGGCTGCTTTGGTTAGGCGGATTTTTTTGGGTGCCATCTCCCGATTCTTACCATATCCTACTACAGGCTGTATTCATGGAAATGCGATTTCGTAGCATAAAAGAGAAAACTTGAGTTTATATAACTCGCGTCGGAGAAAATACCGAATTAGGTAACGGCAATAGGCAAAGTCATTAACGTTCAGTATGCTCATAGTCAGGACTTCTAGATACCTGGTCATATTCAGAAGCACATGACTCATGTGCAGTAGGTTAAAATTTAATATTACAGCATGCATGAGAGAGATAAGATTTTTAGATCAAGAAAATTTAACGCAACCGTTGAAGTTCCTTTACACACTTTCTATTTATTAGTTAAGATGGAAAATACGAGACATCCATCCATCCATCTATCGCGATTACAAGACCTAATAAGGGAATCCCGTTTCGCCTGCAACTTCCGGTTTATTTATCCACCAAACTGATCACGCAACGCCAGGGAATCACCTATCGAGGAGACTTACTCAGAGGATCATGTGAGATGTGGATGAGCAGTTTTGGATCACTAACTACCAGCCGGTGAAAATTCAGTTAACCATGGAATATGTAGCGCCTTAAACGAGAATAAGCCTTCCGCGTCTGGCATCCGCGGCTCGCTAGAAAACATGTGATCACGGCTCCCAAGCGCCGGGACATGAACATACTCAGCCCCGAGGATGGCCAATCACAGGTGCCCACAAAATCAACTGACCAACTACCGCATGACGCTTATTCACTCAAGTCCATACCAGCCGCACGAAGAGACGTGGGCAAAGACCCAAAGCCGGTCGCGTGTCGTGGGCTCCGACCACCACTGAGTTTCTGTACAGAATAAACACCTTCTACTGGTGTCTTTCCCCTTCTCCTCCAAGGCAGGACTGGGTCGTGATGACTTTGGTGCTGTGAGCTCAGTCGCTGCCTTAGACACCACAAAATACAAATAATTCACCCTGAAATCAGGATAAATCTTCAAACAATAATGTCCTGTTGGAAGACTAGGCGGCTGCTGAAGCGAGAAGTCTTTTGGCAATATGCTTCGGATTCGCACTCGAATCTCTCATTGGGGATAGTCACAGGTAAAGATGTTAGAGGCACAAGGAGTGCAGTATTTATAGGATGCAGTTGCCATGCGGCGACATGGCTACTATAATTAGCAGCTCCCGCGTTCATCGCTGAACGTCGTATTTGATGCGGTGATGGCTTGTTCGTCCTCCTTTGAATCGTTAATTACCGTAATTTTAGCTCCATTGTTGATTTTTGGGGCGATAATCACGGCCATTTAGCCCGCTGTCGGTGGAACTGTTGGTCCCCGCGCCCACCCAGCGTACCTAATTACTCAATCCACGCAGTCCCAGTACAGAATATGAAGGTGGGATGTCATTGGGCTTGCTAATCGACTGTGGGCCGCATAACATGCCCAAGAAGCTTGCGACTCACGCGATTGCTGCTTCTCGCGAGAATGTCGACCTCATCAAACTTGAAGGTATGATTATGTTCCGTCGAATGCGCCGCGACCTAAGAGCTGGCGTCATTCCCTCCCACTACTGTGCCATGCTTGGCCATTAGCGACCACAGCAGTCTCCCAGTTTATCCGACGTAGTTACATTGTCCGTAGCTTTACCCAGATCCTATCGAGTGTCCACAGGTTTCCTGTCATGGTAGCTGGTCTTCCGGCCTCACTGCTTGACGTCTGATGGTTGCTTATCGCTTGTGGGCAACCCCAACTCCAGATGGTATGAGAAGGCGCATAACAACTTTCGAAACGTTCTTCACTTAGGGGAACGCTAGGGAAAAGCTACGGCGATCTGGATAGACTTTCTCGCCTTGGTTGCGCATGCGCAAATTCATATTCATATTGACTCAACTGGGAAAAACTCGGCGCCTCGGTGGGATTCAAACCCACTCGCATCGTCCGGTGGGGCCTCGTAGCTCAGGTGGTTAGAGCGTTGGCTGCGCTAAAGCCTTCCCCTTACTGCGTGGGTTCGAATCCCACCGAGGCGCCGAGTTTTTCACAGGTGGGCCAATATGAATTATTCGAAATCTGCCAAAATATCAGTGAGCATGCGCGAATTGGCAAAAATGCGACCGTCTTGAATAATAATTTCGAGTTAGAATTCGAGACGTCGGACCAATCATCATCATCATCATCATCATCATCATCATCATCATCATCATCATCATCATCATCATCATCATCATCATCATCATCATCATCATCATCATCATCATCATCATCATCATCATCATCATCATCATCATCATCATCATCATCATCATCATCAGCA
>CACRXP010001254.1:96676-110066 GCA_902702965.1 Spirometra erinaceieuropaei
GTCATCATCATCATCGTCGTCATCATCATCATCATCATCATCATCACCACCACCACTACCACCATCATCATCATCGTCATCATCATCATCATCATCATCATCACCACCATCATCATCATCATCATCGTTGTCGTCACCATCGGAACCAAGGGAGAGCGTGCCCACCGGCTCCGCTTGTATAGACTATCGGGCATAGTGACCAATTGAACTTAGGTACCTTTCGGGTTGGGGTTAGGACTCAGCTAAGTCATAACGGCTATTCACAATTCCCCATGACCTAGTCAGTAAAAATTCACAATCCGGGTCAAACTGTTTGTCACGCATTCAGATATTATTCTCATGGTGCGTCAGTTGATACTGTTGCAAGGGAATTTCACGACGTATAGAGAAGATCCTCTCTTCTCTAAAGATGCAGGCAGATGTGCAGACGCTTTACTGGCGCATCTGGTTTTCTGAGTTTTGAGGTGGTCGCATACGGTTACTGTGAGTTCTCAAGACTACACCGAATTGCGATTTCAGGAGAGGACCGTAGCTTGCTCAGTAAAAAACTCTCTCCCTGCTCCCCTTTATTTTATCCGCATCCGAGAGAAAGCAATCGTTGCCGCATAAGTAGTATGAGAGTTGGTCGAAGGCCCTGTAAGCGAGAAAACTGCACAGTAGTTGGCCAGGGAGGTGTTGCACAGAGCTCACGTAAGCGAGTAATATATTTCCCTGCGCAAATGCAGGTTCAACTTATTGCCGAAATAGTCGCTTAATCTGTTGCATCGGCTGATTTGTCGTCAGCCTGCAACTGACTACGAAGGCTTCAGCACAGACTCGAAACGGCCTGTTGGTTTGCGTGCGATGGCCTACAATCGGCCTGATTGCAGTCGGTCACAAGGGAGTTGGACTTTGGCTCGAGTTACAGAGATCGAATTGAGCTTAAATCTCTGGAACTTCTACAGTCAAAGACCGGCTTTTCCGTCTCCCATTGCTGGTTAGCACGAAGGCTGCTGGCTCGAAGACACCATTATTCGTTCAATCAACTCGAAGGGATAAACAGTTTTTGCTGGTCAGTTCATTAGAAGCAATTAGCGAGTTGGTATGATATTTGATTTCCCTTCCCCACACAGTGCATACTTTTGGTTCAAAAGGCTCAAATCCAACTAATAGTTTAACAAAATTTAATTTGGTTCGTCAGCTACAAGAAAAAGTTTGGTCGTTTTCCTGAATTTCGAGAATGCAAAGTTTAATAGCACTTTTTCCTTTCAGCGGGGTGAGCAAATTGAAACATCCGGAACGTCCTAATTGGTTACAACAAAGTGTCACCATTTAACCACATCTATATGAATCTTTTTTGCTATCCTTAAACTTTCTAATAGCCATCATGGTTTATTTATGCCTACTGCGGGAGAGGGTTAACTAAGAGAGCCCGAAACTGCTTGCTACAAAGCGGAATCGGGTTGTCAAGATGCTCAGTTCGAGTCGCATGCGCTTTTTGAAAAAAACTGAACACTATTGACTGCGGTTATGGAAAGTAGGGAGTTCGCAGGACCACTTAAACTCGCCATGTTTCTACCTTTCCCTGCTTGTCTTGTCCTTCTTTTCACCACACTTCCTCTTCCACTACCTTATTTTTCCATGTCGCCCTTGTTTTTCCTCACCCCCAACTCCCCTTTCTCCTTCTCCTCCTCCCCCCCTCCTCCCTGTAATCTCTCTCCCAATCGAAACGTTAGAAACGAAACGACACGAAATATTCTACCAAATCGAACCTGATACCCCTCCCATGGGATTTAGATTCCTACAGGACAAAAGAAAGTGACAGCAGGAGGACTTGGAGTATCAAGACCCATCGGTGGAAAACTGTTGCAATGCCCAATCCACAAAATGAAATAGAACATCACTTCTAGATGACGGCCACTTTCTCGCCACTCCTACGGGAGTAAAAAAACTAAAAGAAAGGACTGCTTTCTAATTTTCGTTGGAATTTTTGACTATCTAATACGGATACCCTGAGTACGGCAATTCTGTTCACATAGCGCAGTTGCGATCATCTGCTACAAACACTGACTGCGAAAATTCGGTCTATATATAAAAACAAGGAGCACACGTGTTTTTGCGTAGTTTTGGTCGCCCTCTCCCCCGCCATTTACATGTCCTGTAGGTATATGGCGTTAGGGATTCCTCTTCTCGACAACTAACCTGTCTGGCAGGATTCACCTCACAAAAATAAAGCTGCAAAAGCAACTGCGACATTTAAGGTGTACTATCTTCCCA
This sequence comes from Spirometra erinaceieuropaei, assembly GCA_902702965.1. NCBI lineage: Eukaryota > Metazoa > Platyhelminthes > Cestoda > Diphyllobothriidea > Diphyllobothriidae > Spirometra > Spirometra erinaceieuropaei. The sequence continues at coordinate 98,933 of CACRXP010001254.1, forward strand.
GGAATGTGTTAATGTACAATCTGCAGTAAGAAAAGATCACGACTTTTGGCTTTTCCATACATAACGAAAAGACTTTGTCCTGGTTGCCAAATATAGTAGATAGGAAAATGTCATTGCTTTTTTTGAAGACATAGTAAATTAATGAGTCATTTGGAATAAACTACGCGCTTGCTGAAGTGTAAAATTCCCTCAACTGAGGCCCGGCACAGTGTGCTTTGCGCAAAAACTCAGACTAACTGTGGCTGACATTCCGAACTGCTAAAATAGCAGTGACGAATCTAACTGTGTCTCACGTACAAGCAATGCAGTATTTTTGGTAATTTAACAATTTGAAAGACACTAATGAGTGACTTTGGATGACAAAAAACTTGCTTTGTAGGGTGGGGAGAGACTGATATAACTCTTTGAATTTGAGCATCTATTATAGTCTGCTGTAAAGGTGTTTAGTGGATGTGTCAAATCTTGCTATTGTAATTAGAGTAGGTACAACCTGAACGACAAGTATCTCCGGTCACTGTCGGAATTCCGCCCAGCATGCATACCTTGGTCGCTATGTGACATGCGACGGAGAGCATGAAGACACAGAACAACAAATGTATTTCTGTCGAACATCCTATTTTACGTTGTCATTTGGCAAAGTGAACGCGATAATTGAAAGATAAACAAACAGCAATTTTCGAAAAAAGGGACTTTAAATAAAGCGTCGCTGGTAAGTTCGCATTTAGTCAGGTAGTGAAAGAAAGTTCAAACAATGGGAACGGTGAATAATAAGTGATGTTTACAGTCACTGAATTTTGGGGTATATTTTTGAAGTTAACATCTACTTGGGGATCCTACATTGTACTGTTACGCATAGATCGAACTAATAAGTCAAACCACTCACTTAAACAGTTTACGTTTAAGTCACGAAAGACGCTTCGAGCCAGCCCCGTCCTGAAGTCTGCTGACATGTTCGGCATATTTTGACGCGCGCTACTCTTATACACAGCAGTAATTGGTGAACCGCTCAGACTCAGTTAACATCAACTAGGCTATTTGGGGAAACATTGTGGTTCACATTTTAGTTCATCCTCACGGCGCCACAGTACACATGTTCATGCTGCATGCAACAGGTGCTCCCTAAACATAGGATTAGCTGAGAAAGATATTAATACACATAGAACAATGCTTCCGCTGTCCCCTATTCGTCTGTGTAGATCTATCGCTACCATGTCTATCATTACCAATACCGATAAAGGGAGACTGAAATGGCCATTTCTAGCTCATCGGCCATTATAAGTCAACTACGGAAGAGGATCACTTGAGATTCCAGCTCATGATTTTTGGTCACTGATTGTAACCCTCTACCAGTGAGCTGCGGGACCGTTGTCCTGTCGGTTGTTATCGGGTATGTTGCCTGTGGAAAGGCGGCGCTCACCGATCGCATTATGAGGAATTCCCGTACCGTATTGCCTTAAGCACGAACCCGCGCCCTCTTGGTTATAATTTTAACTCTGTAACCACTAAAGCCATGCTTTCAAGGGTAACGTGATTTGATTTAAGGGTGGGGCTCACTTGAAGGATGGTGAAGTTCTCTAGCACTTGGTTCATCTCCTCGAGGGACGACAGTTCTGTCAGCATTGCAATGAACTTTTTCATGCAGGCACACATTGGACTCCGTAGGAGCTTGTAAACGAAGCATCCATTCTCCAGAGCCGGAATTTCATCCTTTTAGGACAAGTTTAGGAGAAATGGCAGGGCAGTTTAAAGGAGACAAGGGTGCTAAAATATGCATCGATATTGACAAGAAGGACTGAATGGCTATTGTCCTTTTAATTAGGCGGACTTCCGAGGGGAAAAAACAGAATGCAGAGAGGATGCACTTCATACTGCATGCATATTTGACCTATATAATGAAATGCTAACTAAAATTCCAAAGTGTGCGGTCTATCAGGAGGGATTTTTCAGCTGGGGTGGTAATATTGATTACCATATAGTTTAACGCCACAATAATTCAGTCACGTCAATATGTCAGCTCTTAAATGAGTTACTTTACGGCAACCTGAATGATGACTACTTAAGTAGAACACTCGAAAAATAACACTTTTTAATGGATATGAACCATGTTGTATAGGGCCAAATATGTCCCAATAGAAATGGTTATTTCACGATCTTATAAAACCTCGTAATTACAAATTTTTTAGACTGTAATATTTTTTTAGATAAAAGACTTGAGAAGGACATAGTTTGCTACCAAAAAGAACAAAAAGTAATATATTTGTACATGTTTTCTATCAAATACATTTTGATTTATAAATGGGTCGAGGGTCAGGAGAACAATTAATATTGCTTACAGTAGGTGTGTTGTCTCATGAAATGTTACACGAAACTCTGGGATGTTTTTGATTCGAAAGGATTACTTAAAAGGGTTTTAATAGCAATTATCGTGCAGCATAATCCAAAGATATTTTAGTCTCGTCAGGATACAGGCTTTTGGAAGAGCTGCTTTTTAGCCAGCTGCAAATGTGATAAGTTACTTTTTAGTTAGCATGAAAATGTCCCACTTATTCTGCATGACGATATAAGGTTAATCGTATTTACAGAAACCGCGCATAGGAAATTGTATCTTGTGATCATTTGATGACAAATTACGTCTTCCTCAAATTTTCTACTCAAGTAAAGTAAATCTTTTGACTGAAAAAAGTTTATTTATGAGATTTTCTAGGACCGCTAGCTGTCCGTTCATACAGCATCGCATAAGCCTCTTTGTTAATAGTAATTGTAAATCATGTAACGTGGTCCACATTTGTTGCATTTTTTACGAGCGATATTTGACGTCCTCCAAAAGACCTAAAGAAATATGTAATGCACCGTTAACGGAATGCATACACCATGTAGTTTGGAAGGCTCTGTTCAAGTTATAACGACAAATGGGACAAAAACAAACCGGGATTTGAGATGTTTTCAAAAACCGGAATATACTCCTTATTCAAGTAGAAAGTTTGAAGAAGACGTAATTTACTGCCGATTAACAACCAAAGAGAATATTTATGCATATTTTCTATGGAATACAATTGGATTTTTGAGGCCACTGAAGATCGATGACAAATGTTTATACTACCTACGTGGTCACATTTGACAGAAGGCAAATTAACAAACGGCCAAAAGGAAGCTCAATCAAATGCAGGCATCTCAACCTTACAAAAACCTCTTGTGATTAGGCTGGATGACAGTTAACAATTCAATTCTACTTAAGTAGTATTTTATGATCGAAAACACATTTTAGAATTTCAGCTCACATTTTAAGAGACAGGCCAGGTAATGTGACCTTATAAAAGCTGGAAACGACTTTTTGCCAATGCCGACGATTAATTTTATGTCGTCATATATATTCGCGGTTTACGACGGTGGAACAAAACTAAAGGCCAAAAAATTAATTATTGTGTCTACGAACAGGGAACGCTCCACTATCGTAATTAGCAAAGCAGGCTACCCTCAAAGGGCCTAGAATTTACAAGAGGATCGTACGTTCTATGTTAAACGGCTAAAAGTTGACTTGCGAAACTGCCGACGGTGGAGACTCTGACTATGATATTTGAAACGGGTCGGCGTATGGCAAGAGCATAAGAAACGAACTTTACCCCAAGCCATGACACTTTGAGGGCGCTAGGATATGTTTCCTCCCTCCGGTCTACGGCATCACACTAGAGTGCCGAGGTATACGAACTGTAAAAGTGGTTATTACGGGGCCCAAAGATTTTGACGCTGATTATGACAGCAAACTGAGTTTGTCAGTACAATTCTCGAAGGATTTAAAGAAGCTATTAGCCTTTGGAGGACGTCATTGCATTTCTCATATCACGTCGACCTTTCTTATACTCCCCATGATATGACAGTCGAGAATATTAAATCCTTACTGGGATCTAGTTGTGATGAAATCTGACATCTCGAAGAATGCTCTCCAGTCCGCGCAATCCAAGAGCTCTTTAAATTCCCTGTTTGAGAGAGCCGTCTAGGGATTGTCAAAAGGCGGGTGAAAGGGGCACCGATTTTCGGACACATAGCCGAAGTGCTCATAAACTGGTGAAGTTGGTGATCTCTCAAGACCACAGATAGAAATTCGGAGCTCGGCATGCCTGTGATCTATTCATCGCCATCGAATGTGGTTGGGTATTGACATAATAAGCTAATCTTAACGTCGTCTGTATAAGTGCAAAATCTGCGAAGGAAGAGGAGGAGTAAAAGGGCTTCCCTTGATATCCTCGGCCATCCCAAAGCCTGTAGTGACAGGAAAGGTAAAGCTTTCAGGCTGGCAAATAATATAAAGCAAGTACTGAACTTCAACCACGATCACCCAATCAGCAACAAACGTAGATGTGTAAATGCGTTTGCTCGGCATGCTCATACACAATGCAGTTATCTGGAAGATAACATTGCTGAAGTGCAATGGCTTGAGGGGGCATTCAGAACCAATTAATACTTGTCCATTGCGGAGAGGTGAATTGAAGCTGCAACTGACCCAGCAGTTTAGAAAAGTTGGTCTCCATCAATCGTCCCCCAACCTTCCCTTCGTATTTGGGGATGCATGCAAACCAGGGGCAGTTATTATGCGCCAAACTTTGAGGCCGAACCATCAACTGCTACGACAAACAACGTCTGGGGCTACTCGTGGTCCTTATGTAATTGCGACAAGGCAGCTGTGATGGAAAATCAGGAAACCTGCCCCAGAAGAAAATGACCCAACTCGTGCCACCAGGGATGAGAGATTAGGGTCAATGCTCGAATTGCTGCACACTTGACGGAGCCCGGCCAAACCTCCGACTTCGACGGAGCCGAAATCCGTGCGATAGACGTCAGTTGGCGTTTGCTTAAGTCACCGCGGTTGTCCGGCGAGCAGTTCATCAATGAACGGAATGATCTCCTCCCCTACCTTTTTGACCGCTAGGCACTGCCAAGGCCTCTACGCGAGGAGCACTGTGGGTGCACACAGGGAGTATTAGTAAACCACATTTACGAATCAGCGTCTTGCCCCTCATCGTTATCGTTAATGAAATGGCGTATAGCATGCACTTGGATGCTGTAGAGCAAGCCACTGTCAGCGAGGAATGTGAGGGTCGTTAGTTTTTCTCGGTATGGTTGTGCCTTGTGTGAGGGCTATCACTGTCTGTTGCTGGCCCTAATGAGGGATTCGAGAGTAAATTCGAATAACATTCCTTTTCCGGCGGTCAAATCCTCCTCTCATTTGCATTTCTTTGACGTTTCGCAGTCTTACGTAGATTTAGCGCCGTCTGCAAAATGTGACACCCAAAGAGTGCACCAGGCAACGGGCCTGTCGATTCGCCACCTAGTTACCAGCCGGTGCGAAATTAAGCCGATGGCTTTGTTGAAGATCACCTTCTGTGAAGACAACCTCGAATTTCAGGTAATTAGTTCACTTTCATTCATCGGTGGGTATGGGCTCGAAGAAACGATTGAAAAATCCATTGATATTTTGGCAGATTTTGAATAATTTATATTGACCCAACTGTGAAAAACTCGGCGCCTCGGTGGGATTCGAACCCACGCAGTAAGGGGAAGGCTTTAGCGCAGCCAACGCTATAACCACCTGAGCTACGAGGCCCCGTCGGACGACGCGAGTTTAATCACATTTGGGTCAAGTTACCCGCCCAACCTACTGCAACGTCTGGAATCCACCAAATGTGATTAAACTCGCGTCGTCGGGCGGGGCCTCGTAGCTCAGGTGGTTAGAGCGTGGGCTGCGCGAAAACCTTCCCCTTACTGCGTGGGTTCGAATCCCACCGAGGCGCCGAGTTTTTCACAGTTGGGTCAATATGGATTGAAAAATCGAAAAAATAGGACAATGGACTCTGAAGTCGTCCACTTTTTCTCTTATGCAAGGGGCCTTGGTCTTACACAGTTTTCAGTGGTCAACATATACACAGTAGGAGCATACTGACAAAGATGAGGGGGGTTTTGGCTTATTGGCCGTCGTCAGTTGGCCTTCTCAGTAAAGCGATTGGTGAGCGCTCTAATATGTCTATACACATATATTGCTCGTTTAAGTAAGTAACCGGATCGTCGGAAAAGTGATTTCCACAGCATAGAAAGCACGGCTGTATGGATTTCTGCCAGATCTATTGATATGTTGTTTTGACAAAATGCGAAACGACTTCATTTCCACACTTCAGAACGTCAAATAATAAATCAAAGACAGAAACGTATTTCTCATCGGATACGTGAATGTCAATTCGAAATGCTCGCTTAAAAATGCAGGCAGAATAAACAGTTCCCACCTCGCGGTTTTCCTTATTGTCGGGAAAAATTAATTAAGTAAGTATAAGCAGTAAGTAGTTAGAGAGCTGACCTCCATCTTCTCGACAAAGGGCGAACTGTACGAACAGAGTTGGGTTGAGACCTGGAGCGGAATATTGGCGGTTCCTTCAAAACTGCAGGACGAATAAAAGATTTTTTTACTGAAACAGAATTTCCTTTTGTATGTTAAAGCCATAAAATTCGAGCAAGAATGCCGCGCGACACGGCAAATCGATTGCATAAACCTCAATTCTGCAAAAAGTTAAGAACTGCGTTGAAAAACTACTTGTCTGGGCAAGTCAACAGCGTTAGACACGAACCTATGTTTGGCAGCAATTTTAATGTTGCCACGCGTCCACGCAAAAGGAAAAGGCGTCGATAGGGAATAAATGCCCTCTGTGGAAACACATTTTGGTGCATTACTACATTCTGTCTAGGGAGTTCACTTCGTCAGACCGATTTCTCAAAAGATTTAAGTGCACCGGCAAACAATTTCCGTAATTTCACAAGTCATCGTAAAACAGGCGGTTAATAGCGTGAAGTACACTACGTCGACTTGTAAAAACTAGATCGGCCTCCAATCAAATAACTCGATAAGACATCGCACTGATTGGCAGAGGCGCCACAGGTGCAAAGCAATTGAAAAAAAGAGGCATGGATGTCGCGACAGTTTTAAAAAGATTTGCGTAGCAGTCATGCCCTCTCAATGGAAAACGGACCCGATCATCCCAAGCAAGATCCTTTGATGAGCCTTTCTGTGCCGCTAAATGCTGTAAATCATAACAGACCAGTGCCGAACGTCGGCCTTGCATTTTGATATGCCATAGCTGATAATATGACCAAATAAACGGAGGGGGGGTGCGAAGTGCCTTTCTTCCGAGTAATCGCTCCAGTGGCAAATACAAAAGACCGAACCTCAATCTCAGTTACTGTAATTAAGCAAAATACAACGAAAAACCGCCCAATTTTAATAACCTTCGTAGGCAATAAGAAACTAGTTTTCAACAGTAAGCACTGGTGACGTAATGCCCCAAAAGAAGGAGTTAATACAAACGGTTGCCTTCTTCAGGATTCTGTTTCAGAGATAGAAACTCGGATGATTCGCGGCATCGATGCATACTGCAGCTGCCTTCGTCCGTCGATCAATTTACGATCTATCGACAGTCATAAATGAATCTGCATCTGATGGCGTCCGATATCAATGACTACATGTTTGATTGCGGTTACTACAAGCAGATTGCGAATTAGCCTGGTTACTATTGGGCAGGTATGCTCTGCAATGAAACCTTTAAAAGCGCTGGGCAGTAAGCGTTGCGTCAATTCTGAGGGCATAATCAACGAGCCACCAGAATGCCTTTCACGCAGATTGCAGATCGGCTCATTCACGCCTCGTCACAATTACCTACCTGGTAGCCGTCGGAAGAAGATTTGCCCATACTCCCGTGGCATTAGCTTTCAAAGGTGTATGAGCGTTGGACGCTGAGATATCAACGGCAAACTAGCGCCAAAATGAGAGACGCCTGCGCAAGTGCTGCATTCAAGGCGCTAGATTTTGTGCTAGTGATGAAAGAGAGGGGATGCGGGGCTGACAAATACACCCACTTGCCCACTCGGACGTGAAATGGAGCATATTATTCAGGTTATACTCACATGGTTGAGACGGCGTAGGTGGCATCTTCTGGGAGATCGGTGTTGAGGTCTGCCTAGATGAAGATAAATATACAAACACAGGGATTTGTCTCGTTCCGGGGATAAGTGATCAAATGACAGTGAAAATCCCACTTTACACCACACGACAACAATACAGACACCCAATGGGACAACGGGGGCTCACATTGGTAACGGAGAGTCTGCTTAACTGGATCATCCATGTGAGGGTGCGCCTTGAGGAAACAGAGTGGGAATACGCGTGTAGGAGACTTTAAGAACAGTGAGAGAAGCAAGCGGAATAGGTAAAACAACAGATCGTATGACGGGACGAGAGGATTTTGTGTGCCGAATAGGAGAGAGGGAGTAGAATCCCTGCCTGGCTCACGTCCATCATTTGTGTATGTCGGTATGTGTCCTCCAGCAAAAAATCTAATTATTTCCTTGAGTTTGCATTGCTATAGCTAGGAAGTGGTTTATCCAGCCACCCACAGACAGGAAACTGAATTTCAAAGCTGGATGTCGGGTCGCAAACTACGAGCACATAAGCGGAAAGAGGCCTTAATTTAATTCAGGCATCGTGGTGGGATACAGTTGGCTATTGTGTCTTCTTCAGAAACTAGAACAGAGGGATAATAAGGGCTATACACCTGTGTGAATATAGTAGGCCATTCCGTATGAATGATCGGATGTTCCCTAGGTGAAGAAATATCAGCAGAGTACCCTCTTATATCGATGGGAATAGCTGACATTAATTAGATTTCGGTACGTCCTTGAGGACAATTGATATCCAAACTGAGTTAGCACTCACATTCAGGCATATACATAAGGCACCTTTGTCAAGAGAGATAGCACCGCCTGAAAGGCCGCCGGATTTAAATAGGCTCAGCCCAAGTGAACACAGACCTGGCGTAAAGACGAGCCAAACATACCTTCTTCGCCACATACTTTCGTTCCTCTGACGCTCCTTACAGTTGCTTGTAAACAAAATAACCAAATTAAAGTGTAGGTTATAAATGACAGTTGGGGTGACTACAAGGCAGCAGTCGTTACTGCCGGTCATCTTTTTAAACCACGCTTAGAACTTCGATGCGACGAGCATTTAAGACTCCTAGATACCACCCAAGTGGTGAAGTGGATTGTTTTAACTTGAAAGGCAACCGAAACACATCTTGGAGAAGAGAATCCTGTCTGGCTTTAGAATGGATTTCCATCAAAGACGTAAAACTACACGTATAATGAAGAGAACGTCTGTTTGTAACTTCTGTATTAAGCGACTGGATTCTACTGATGATCAGACTCAGCAGGATAACGTATTATCAACTTCGAAAATAGTAACAAAATTAACTGGTCTATGCATGAACGATCTAAATTTTGTTGTCAATAGATATTCCAATATTATTAAGTTAGAACGAAATAAGGAAATATGAGGGGAAAATTCAACGCTAGTATACGTTTGCACAGTTTTAGGGTAGTTATCCGAAAATCGCACTCCAGGTTGCATGGAGGCCGACTCGGTGTAACCAATCAGTTCCTTTGTTAATTAAAAGTTTAGACAGACGGTTTAGAGAACAGGGCCTGCACGTTGGTTAGCCGCTGTACTACAACGTTCGGAGCCGGATTTTGGATAGATTACTCAGCCAGTCATCATAGTCAACGAGCATGGGCACTGCTTACCACGAAGGGATGGGTGTGAGCCATGGTTTGTTCCTGTCTCCAACTAAAACCTGTAAACTAAAATACTCTCTCACTCTGTTGATCCAAAAGTGGACGGAACTGTGTTTCTAGAAACGGAATGGAAAAGATTGAAAATTATGCAATCCCGACCGGGCTTTCTTTAAACACACTCCCAGTCAACTGGTATAGTCTGGTTCTCAGTTTCCTGACACATTGAAAGCCGGCTGCTATCCTGCCGATTCTATTCCGGAAGTAAACTTTCTCGATGGATCTCACTTGTTTATTTAAAGAAGTAGCAACTGCGGCCTGTTTCAGTTTTAATTTAAAAGGCGACATCCGCATAATGGGAGCATGATTTCAGCTTATCAATATAGTCAGTCCGGAGTAAGTTCGCGGTTACTCCATCTATCTACTTGTAGGATTGTCCGTCACACATAGTCCGCACTTTAAGCCTGCCCATAAAACACTAAATGCAATTCGTTCTCCATACGTCAACATCTGAACGACACAGCGACCTGTTATAGACTCGTCAGACTCGGTGGAAATTGGAAAAAAGGAATCCAACAACTCATGCTAGAGCGGAAACTCGTAGATAACAAGACACAGACGGCAGAAGTCTCAACTATGCGTAAAAGAAGAATGCCTTCAATTACAGTGAGACCCGAGGCATTTTTATAAAAGAATAAAGGACGATTGGGATAGTATTAGTAGAGGAAGACGCTCATTTCAAAGCCTTCGCCGAGTAACAGCAATTGTCGTTGCTTACCCAAAGTTTGACAAGGAAAAATGCATTTGACGGATCCTCTTCAAGTCGTTTCTTGAGGCGATCCTGTGGAAACTTGTCCCAAATCTGACTAGCGTCGATCTCTTCCAGAATGGGCTCAAGGCTTTTTGAGGTAGATGGGCCAATCCGGGCAAAGTTGTGTACCTTGAACGGGCGCGCCGTCGACGGCATATCCTGCAGAGACGAAATAGGAAAAAGAAACCTACGTTAAGGCACATACTTCCTCACTGAGTTTTAGTTAAACCGACGTCTAATGTTGGTCCGCAACGCGCCCTTCACTGCAGATACGCTGGAACAAAACGGGGTTCACCGCGCTCAAGGCATGAGTTTATTAGGCCACTGTGAGTCAGCGCAGGCCCATAACTACTTTCAGACATGCCTGTGATGCCAGGGCTTAAACTTCGGGGTTCCTGTTTCGTTAACCACTGAGCCCAATTCCGTCATCAGCTAATTGGCAGTCTCGGACAGACGACTGGTATAAGAGAGAGAGAGAAGCCGACGCTGTGGAATCCGTACTCAGGTCACGTCAGCGCATTTTTCACTAATAATAAATCTGACGTCCTTGAATCTGTCAGGAATTGCCAAAAGTCGTGGTCCGGAATGTTACTAAGTAGGTTCTTCTCAGAAATGAGAATCAGGCTTAATGCTTCCTTCTGAATATGACCTTCACGACACTCTCACGGACACGAGGTTCGAGTCGCTCTCCCAAGAGTATGATGCATGTGGTGTGAAAAT